>PIJE02001117.1:117997-122997 GCA_002895965.2 Coryphaenoides rupestris | reverse complement strand
ACACCAGGCACCAGCATGGGGCGCCAATTACATCATAATAGTAATAAATAATAATAAATGTTAGCGCCACAGATGAGATTCGAACCCGCGTCTCTTTCAGAATCATGAAAATGTTGGTTGGCGTCAGCCGTCCTATGGCGCTCCCCGCCCACCGCAGCGATGTGTGGACCCCACATCCTCCGATGTGATCCTGCATCCACACATCCGGGTCACCGCTGGGTCGGGACCCCATTACGACGCGGTAACCCCGACTCCATCCGCCACCTTGACGGCGGCCTCACCCAACCGAGGAGTTGGTAATTCTATACCCAACGGATGAATAGTACTAGCTATGACTTGACCGGCTGTTACTGAATGATACAAACAGGACTCCAAATATTGTCATCCTTGTTTCTACGAGGACCACTCCTATGCACGGCCTACATCTCCCGGTGATCTAAGGGCCAGACTCAGTGAAGCCTTGGCTAGGGTGGAGAGTCTGGAAAGAGAAGAGGAACGCCAAGGATGGGGAACAGAGGGCAAAGAACACTGATCAAGATGTCAGAATTAGGACCCCGCATTGCTGCCTGCAGCTATATTTTAATCACGTTAACAGCTGTACTGTAATGTTAATGTACGTACTGTACAGTAATTTTCAGTTAACTTGCTGTAATAAAATCCAGTAAATAGCAAAGCTGTGTGCTTCATTATTTTATACATGTATTATATATACATGTCAATTGGATGTAATCTGCATAAAAGAAAATTCTAAAATCTCAGTTATAGTAATCAACCACTTAGTGATCAATTTGACCCAGACAAACGTGATCACTAAGCGGATTACACTGTATTGGTGTGCAGTGTAGAGATGATTCACAGGACAGACCAAGCAGCTTTGTGGGTTTTGTTTTTTTATTAAAGACCTCTGCAGTACAGTTTGAGACGTCAAACGAGCACAGCCAGAGCTTGTGGAATGATTGTTTAAGCCGTCTCCTCCTTGGCCAGACGGTCCTTCTTGAGTGGTCCCTGTAAGCGGAGGATGAGGACAAGGCATTAATATAATCCCGGCACAGCCAGCCAGTGTGTCCACAGTGGTGGAGAGGAGAAGATGTTCCCAGGGAGTGAACAGGGAGCAGGCAAAGTGAAAGCACCGCTCCCCTGCCTCGCCGGAAGGGTTACTGTAGCACTGGAATGGAACACATGGTTCATACTGCACAGTGAACCAGGTTACGAACAGTGCGCTACGAGAGACACTTAGCATCAGGAACACTATGGAGTGGCTAGTTACTGAGACTGCAGTGTGTACAAGGAAACTGGCAATTGAATGCATGGCTAGACTAAGGTGCTTTATAGCAGACTCCTTCACAAAGCACCAATAAAAACATCTGTGGCGTGACCCGTACCATAAACGCCTTCTTCTCCTCGATCGTCTGGAAGCGACCATGACCGAATTTGGACGTGGTGTCGATGAACTTCAGGTCGATCTTCTCCAGGGCACGGCGGTTCGTCTGCACCAACAGAGACTGAACACAACACGACGCAGGGGGTCAATGAGGGCGTCAAACGTTCCCGGCACAGCACTAGAGATCATTCTGCATAACGAGTCCGGAGTCGGCGTGTGAAACCCAGTCCCCTACCTTGCGCAGGGTGAGCACCCTCTTCTTGACGCCGATGGTGCAGCCCTTCAGCATGAGGAAGTCGTTCCTCACCTCGCCGTAGTGCACGAAGCCACCCTACAGGGGATTCACAGGAGAGGAGTCAGTCACATGAACCTCGCCAATCATCTCCCATTTGACAGGACAGGCCAGGGTTTATGGTGAGGACCGAGTTACAATTATGGGTCCAAGATGCTGTGACTGGTGCAAACTAGCATCTCACCAGGGGAGTGATGCTCTTGTTGGACAGATCGTACTCTGTGGCCGCGTTGTTCTTCACCAGCTTGCCATCCTTGGTGTGGTAGCCCTGGCCGATCTTGTAGATCTGCGAATGCAAACGGGGACACATTAGACTTTAAACAAAAACGGCTAAACAGTCACTGCAGTATCTATGGAGACTTTTATGGGCAAAGATGTTCCCAGGGAGTGAACAGGGAGCAGGCAAAGTGAAAGCACCGCTCCCCTGCCTCGCCGGAAGGGTTACTGTAGCACTGGAATGGAACACATAGTTCATACTGCACAGCGAACCAGGTTACGAACAGTGCTCTTGGAAGTCTTACGTTAAAAAGTTTAACATTTCTGAACACAAAACTAGTGACTGCACTGCATTAACCCTGCAATGCCCAGTCACTGACATGTGCACAAACACTGGTTGGTTCTCTCAGGTCATCTTCAGACCTGCCTTTAGCTCAAACATGACCCTATAGCATACCTTCTTGTTGATCTCCGTGCGGTGGTGGTAGCCCTTCTGACCGGCGCGGGCCACAGAGAAGGCCACACGGGCCGGATGCCAGGCGCCAATACAGGCCACCTTCCTCAGACCACGATGGGTCTTGCGGGGAAGCTTCTTTGTGTGCCAACGGCTGGTGACACCTACAAGGAACAAGACATCATGAGTTGTCAAGTCTTTTGCAGGTGCCTTTGATAAAGGCTCAAGAAATTAGGATTTAAACCGCAACCAAAAACGCACCCTTGTATCCGTGACCCTTGGTGACCCCGGATGACGTCAATCATCTGTCCTGGGCGAACCACCGTGTTGATGGGCACGACTGCTCAGCTTCTCACGGGCCCAGTCGATCTTGTCCAGAGATGGTGCCTCCGTTCAGCTGGATCTCCATCAGGTGAGCCTTCTTCTGCACTCAGGGGGACCAGGCGCATCTGGGGAACGGGACACCACCACACGGTTAAGCATCTCAGGGAACAAACGTACGGGAACACGATAGGAGCACGTTTTGTTGTGTTGTTTCAGAAGGAAGGCAGCATGGAAAGGTAATCCTCATGCTTATTCGGGCGCCATGCCTGGCGCAGGATTCCGTGGTCTCATCACAAAACACAAGGAGCCCAACGATAAGCTCTGTCAGAAGTAGCCACATAAGAGGCATACCGAGGTGCGGCTAACACTAGTGTGGAGGGCAGACCAACCTGGGTGTGGGCCAGCACACGGATGACGTGGCAGTAACGCTTCATGGACGCAAAGTCCTTCTCCAGGCTGTTTCTTGCCGTCGTCGTCCTGCCACCTCTTGGCAGTACTTTGTGAAGGCCTTCTTCTTGGACTTGTACCTGGTGTCGCATGACCATGCAGCGAGGAGACGCAACAAGACGGACACCAAGACACAGAGGGGGTTTGGCACCGGAACCTCGTGGCCTCCTGGTGGAGGTCAGAGGAAGGGACCGGGCCGGCTGCTTGGCCCCTCACCGCCGTGTGGGGTGGTGACGGGGTGGGAGGGGCGTCAGCAGCGTTGACAAGGGGTTTCGGCTCATGGCACGGTTTCTAAGAAGCACTTTCCACCGGCCAGAGGAGCCTGGAGCTCGTCAGGGGCACCGCAGGGGGCCTGAGAGGAGCTGCCACACGAGGGGGGCCACCACAATGTTAGACCGGCTCAGTAAAACAAAAACACTGATCATGTTTCAGCTTACCGGGGCAGTCACAACACACGCTTCCACATTCGCTCACTTCACTCCCGCGTCATTCTGCGTGTCCGAGACTCACCAGTTCTTGTAGAAGCGACGCTTGCACTCGTCGCTGATGTGCTCGGCGAAGATGGTCTTGATGGCACGGAGGCCGCGGGGGGTCTCGATGTAGCCCACCACGCCGATGATGATCATGGGAGGGGTCTCCACGATGGTCACAGCCTCGACCACTTCCTTCTTGTTTCACCTCTGTTTGAGAAGCAAATCATTGATTATTAGACCACGTTGCCATCCTATTGCATCAGAAACAACGGAATTACCACAACGGTGTGATAGACTGCGCTCAGTAATCGACATTCACCAGGGATCGTAGACCCATTCTGTCCGCCCGTCGATAGACTCATCACCGGCAGGCTTTAAAGGTCCCCCATTATGCCACCAGTGTGAGTGTGATTAGCCATTGCAAGCAGTCTCATAATTGACATGCAACTACCGTCTAGTGACATCACAAGTGGGAACATCCACTTGTAGATGTATGGCGACTAGATGAGTTTACCCGTCGGTACAGTACACCGAGTAGGCTGGTAGCCTGATCTAGATATACATCTAGTTAGACATTCCCACTTGTGATGTCACTAGACTAGTCACATGGCAGCTGTAAAACTGCATGCAATGGCTTATCAGTCACAGCTGTGGCATAATAAGTCCTCCAACTTACAAAACTTAAGTAATTTATTATAAAAGGAGATGAGGTAGTCTGATCTTACTCACTTGAGCCAGGTCTGTCGACCTCACGGACGATGTGGGTCATCCCGGCCTTGTACCCCAGGAAGGCGGTGAGGTGGACCGGCTTGGTGGAGTCATCCTTGGGGAAGCTTCTTGACCTTACCGCGGGTGCCGCTTGGCCCTCTTGCGGGGCAGGAAGCCCAGGGACCCGTGGCGTGGCGCCGAGAAACTTACGGTGAGACTGGGGGAAGGAAAGTTGAGTTAAAAGTTGCAGGTTCATTGAAGAAAGTCCTTCATTTAACCTTTTCACAGCAGAAAGACCCAGTTGTAGGTCATAACATTGATGGTTAAATGTCATGTGCTATATTATTATCATAATATTGCCTTATCCAACTATTTCATCATGTGCAATATTCTTAATGTCATGTCCAATAATATTTCACTTCAATGATGCCAAATCTGTTTTCGCCGTCAAACAGAATAAATCTGTTCATAAAAATGAATAAAAGACCCAATAAAAAGGCAGAGAAAAAGTAGAAAGAGATAAAAACATACTAAATTTACGAAATGCCTTCCGGAATGAGCAGAATTGAAAACTGGAACATGATTATTTGCCAACTGCACAACAATTCATGAATGAATGAATGCAACAACGCTAACATAACGATACCAACGGCCGCTGACCTGAGAAGCGCGTCTCGCAGCACGGTGGGCCCCCAGCCCTTCAAG
>PIJE02001117.1:70329-114518 GCA_002895965.2 Coryphaenoides rupestris | reverse complement strand
CGACAGCCAGCCGCCGCGGGCCACCGACGAGCGGATGCACACCGTGAGCTCGGCGTACGTTAGTTTGCGCGACTGCATCTTGGTCCGCACCAGTTCCAGCGGGCTGATGACCGTCACCGCCCCCACTGGCCGGGGTGGGGAACAACAGGACAGAGCAGAACAGCAAGTCACACATGTTCAAGAGAGTTGAGGGCCATAACAGACCAGCGCTGCCCAGCGGGGACCGGACTAACAAAACACCCCAAATATGCAGGTTAGTCGTCATTTGTCGGAAATACAACAATCTTTTTGTGATTATGGATCTAGTGATGAAATCAATCCCATTTGATCAAATCGCCTCCCGGGCCGCATGTTTGACACCCACCCCCCTTCGTTAGGGGGGGGGGACTTACATCTGGCGAGGCCCCCGGCGATGAGGGGGATGTGGTTGCCGTGGAGACCCAGGCTGTACCGGAGGCAGTCCCTGAGCTGGTCGTAGCACGTGAAGTAGATGACGGTGGCTGGCACGGCCATCACCCTGCAGCACAAGACCTTTACCACTCAGGACACCACCGGCAGCAGCACAGTCACATAGAAGGGAACGCCGTTTTGCAGGCGTTGTCCTCGAGATTTTACGGTGACAACTCACAGTGTCGGAGGCAGGCCGCTCCACAGTGACCGTGCGCCTTCATGCCGGGTGATCTTCACAAAGGCGTCCTGTTCGGGAGAAGAAAGATAAAAACAGTGAGAGTGAGAATCTGAGACTCCGTGACTCCATCGGTCCTTTTCTTTACAGAAGCACACCAATCCAGGTCATAAACGATTCAAGATTGAAGAAGTCCAGATGCTCAGCGGAATGTACACAAGAATACTCCAGACAAAAACTTGAATTGGAGGGATCAGGATACAGACAATATTTACAGTAAAAAAACAAACACACAAAGTCTACCAAGTAACAGTTTGACTAGGCTTCTATCTTACTGTGGTATGCACATGCAGCAGCATAGACCAACCTCTGAGACAACACACACACATCCTCCATGTTTTTGCCGTGTGTGTGTGTGTGTGTGTGTGTGTGTGTGTGTGTGTGTGTGTGTGTGTGTGTGTGTGTGTGTGTGTGTGTGTGTGTGTGTGTGTGTGTCTCTCTCTCTCTCTCTCTCTCCTTCTCTCTAACTGGAAGCGGACGATGACCTCGTGTTTACTCGACCGCGAGTAAACCACAGGATCTAGTGTCGGCCATTTTGCTCCAAAGTTCCCGCTCACCAGCGTGCCGCTGAAGTGGGTCTGTGCAGCGTACAGGCCGCTGCAGCTGCTCCCGTTCCGGCACACGTAGAGGTGGTCCATGAGGCCGTTGCAGTACAGGAAGCACTTCCCTGTGGGTGGGACGGACACACGGACACACACAATTAGCCCAAGGGTTCCGGAGACAACTAAAATACAATGGGAGAACTGTGTTAGAAAAGCAGGCAACTCCAATCCAAGGCCCAAAACCATCCTCTCTGGAGGCCGGACAGACAGAAGACACCAGTGTTTCCCCGGAATCATGTGTCCAGCGAATTAATCACTGACACACACACACACACACACGCACACACGCAGGCGGTTAAAACACACACACCATGATGCGATATTTGTGGGTGTGTGTGTGTGTGTGTGTGGGTGTGTATTTATGTACACTGAGGATGATGATGATGATGGTGGCGAGGCAGCCTGGATGCTGGGATGTTTAGTTTGAAGGTTCTCTCTACATGGAGATAAGGCAGAGCTAATAAGCAGGCCAACGACCCTGCAGCCTGCTAGCTTGGCCTGTTTACTTAACGCTATTTATAAATATTTGGAAAACCTTGTTTAGCAATCCATCTTGTCTAACCAAACACTGTTTTTTCCACTTACGAACCAGTACCGAACCAGTACCGCATGCCCATTACTAAGCCAAAGCAATAGGCTAAAAATGTAAATGACAAGTAAGAAGTTCCATGTACTTAAACTCAAAAGCACATGGCAGGTGAGAGGAGGCATCTGCAACCATCCAGTTCCACTTGGGCGAGCTAATTCTGTTTAGTCACGGTAACCGTTAGAGCAGCATAGCAGTGACCTACACGCTCCAAAATTAGGATTGCTTTGAGAAAACAGAATATAGGAGAATAGAAACTAGATAGGGCACAGTTTTCCATGTCACAGGTAACTACTGTACCTGCACTACAATCTTACAATGCAATTTCTGTTTGTTATTCTGCCGTTGCATGGCATCAGATGATTCTACAGTACACCCATATCTGTTGGCAGCAAATTTCACAATCAGAGATTTCAGTTGCAGCAATGGACATGGGACCGCACCTAAAAGCCCTGATAGCATTGAATACTTACGAATAAAAAAACAAAAAGACTCTACAGCCTGGCCTATGTAAACCCATATACATATCAGAAAATATTAAACAAAGCAATCAGATTTAGTACAGGGAGATTAGTCATTGGCTTACTAGAAAACACTGCGTTAGTTAGCCATGCTGGTTAGTTAAGACACAAGGCAGGTCTGTGATTTGAAATAGTCATCAGTATTTCACACTAACTTTTAATAGTGGTTACCAGGTTGGCAACCAGGCATCAGCTTATGGTTGCCAAAACTGAAAATACGGTTAGATGCTAGGTCCACGGGCCTCGTGAGACTTCACTAATGTCCGGTTTGTTTTCGTTCAGGTTCCTCCGGTTCTTTGTCAATTTGCACATTTTGTTTGTGGCGTTGACGGGTTACTCAAACTCAACTTTTCATCATACAGTCAACAACTTAATTTGTTTGTGCACATACAGCGTTGGCCGCAACGCCGCATGTGCAGCATTCTGCTTCCAACTGGAACAGCAACATTTAATATATATATATCATTAATGCAACATACTGTATGTACTTATGTTGGGGTGCACATTTAGCCATTTACCGTTAATGTTAGAAAGTGGTGGCCACTGATGCCAACCAAACCACAAATAATAACGCTGTGAGTCCAAGTGTTGAGCCCGTTGGGATACTCACACTTGGAGGGACGGGAGGCACAACCCCAAGGAGACGTTTCACAGGCTACATCTGCAGAGCACCAGAACGCCATGCCAGCGTTTGGTTGGTAGAGAGAGAGAGAGAGAGAGAGAGAGAGAGAGAGAGAGAGAGAGAGAGAGAGAGAGAGAGAGCAAAGCAAGACACAGAAGACAAGCAGAGACGGCGTTAACAAAAGCATGGAACTAAACACATGGCACCCTGCCTTTTTAACTGTAAATATTGAAAATACTCTTGATGTTCTGGTTCTGATCCCTCCAATTCAAGTTGTCTTGAATTAAATGTCTTTTCGTTTCACTGCATATCCTGTATGTCTATGCGACAAATAAAGTTCTTGAATCTTGAATCAAACATGGCCACCAAAGTCAGTAACCGCATGAATAAACAACTTTAAATGTTTCACCGAATAAAGGGTAATGGAGACTGAGCCTAACTGACAACTGCAAAACGGCACTGGTGATGAGACAACATGAAGTGCCAGACATCCCACCTGAGGACCCTGCGTGCATAGACTAGGGTTGGGGTCGTATCCATCGATTACAACCTCTCCCCAAAACATTGAGGTTTGTGGTTCAACTGTAAGCCCCAGCTGGAAACAGTAAAAATAAGCAACTTGTCTAATCTGTCGGTGACAGCGCACTTTCCTGCCCTTCTTGCGTCATGCATAATAAACCCATAAAGCAATCCAGTATATGGCTATGTAAGGCATGTAACTGAGTAATAGACTCAGTATGACCTCCAGAAACTTTCTCCCCATAACTTTGTGTTGGTGTGCTTCGCTAGGAGTGCGTTTTGACCGGGAGATGTAGCGACCAGAACAGCAATAGCATCATATTTCATGTCCCCCCCCCCCCCCCAGGTTCTGCATGTATGCCGATGTAGTTTGACCTTCATCATTCGTGCTCATCTTCACTGCTTAGAGAGACATCTGGCAGCACTTTATAACTCTTTATATCGCTTTAAATCAATATTTATATCGCCCAATATCAAATGTAACGCAGCCTCAAATGACAGCAGCCGACTGTAAAGTAGGCACCACCACAGATCAGTGGCAGTGAGAGAAAGTCTAATAAGTGGGGATGAGTTGTGAAGTGTTTATAATGAAAGCTATTTTGAGATGGTATTTATATATGGACAGGGCTATCTGAAAATGGCCCAACGCTACCACAGACACTGGTCACAGCGATGGTGGGGGTGGTGGTGGTGGGTCCTCTTACCTCGGGTGAGGGGCGTCTGCTGGGCCTGCAGCCGGATCTTCACCACGTCCAGAGGGGTGACTGCAAACAAACACACACCAGGTTTTACCTCATTTGTTGATATTCTTTAAATACTCTCCAACCTAGCCCAGGCAAAGCATCGCCTGGGTTTGAATCCCATCTCCTAGTGGATACCTGAAGCACTTATTTGTTTGTTGAGACGTCCTGGGACTTAAAGAAATAGTACTTAGCATTGTGTAGCATTTTATACTCTCATCTTATACTCACATCTTATCCTAGTTATCTTATCCTAGCATCTTACTCTAGCTATCTTGGTGTTTACCACCAAGGGGTCAACCTAGCAATTATGAGGCGCGCTTGAAACTTGTTCTATTCTAATCTTCCTGTACCGTCAGCGATACATATTGTTATGTCACACTCTTTGGACAAATGTAAATGTAATTATAAGTGTCTTTGGACAAAAGCATCTGCTAAATGCCCTAAATGTAAATGTAAGCTATAAAAGGCCTCTGTATGCTTCTTCAGAAGTGTTCCGAGATCAGAAAACGTTCTGAGGACAACCTGTCTTACCCAACACGGAGGTGATCAGAGCCCCGGTACCAGACGCCAGCATCTGCTGGACGGGCGAGATCCCAGCGGCCGGGCCTCTGTTGGCAGCACGCTCCCCCATCCCGGTGGCCTGCCGCATCGCTGGGGCTGGAGGGGGGTGCGGGGGAGGATAAGACAGATTACTCAACAGTACTGTACGCAACAACAATGCGTATTGAGTCGTGGTGAAGTAGTGTATGCAGGGGCAGGCAGAACAGAAAAGTGCTTGGCTAATGGTTCGGTAATCGGCGGCCCGCAGTGACAATGCAAGATCAATATCAACACCAATAAAGACCCCACACACTTTCTTCCATTTGCAATCCTGTGCATTTCATCTCATATCGTCTCACACAAGTGCATCACCGTATACTTGTGGTACGCATCAGGAAGACTTGTTCTTCCATTTACATTGAGGGCATTTCATGTCAGACACTTTTATCCAAAGCGACTTACAAAGAGTACATTTGTTGAAAGAGAGACAGCGATGGATCACTGTGGTACACAAAGATAAGAATAGAGAAAGGTTTCAAACATTCATAATTGCCAGGCAAACAAGTTTCATAATTGCGAAGGTTGCTTGCGTCATGGTGATTAATTGTTCTTGTGTAAACCCCAACCCAAACCCACTTTGTGTGACTGACTGACTGACAGTAGGAGGTGTCTGAGGGGGGCGTCTGGGGGCAGAGAGAGGGTTGCATCATGATAACTTTATCTTTCGTGTGCACGTCGTAGGTCGCCTCACAGACCAGAGTCAGACTCACAGACCAGAGTCAGACTCACACTGAGGCCTGTGGCAGTGTTTGGGCCAATTGCATTCATGTCAATTATACTGTCGATGTGCTAATCAATCAAGTCAAAGTCAGCGTGTTTTATAGTCACAACAAGTACAGTACAGCGCAGTACATCACAACACAACACAGGGCCATTCTGCACAGCGGCAGGCGAATGTATTGATCTGTGCATGGAAAATTAAATATTATTTTGCATAACATTATTATGACATAAGCATGACATATAATCCTCTTCTGAATGAACTTCCAGAGACACATGCATGCATTACACTGCACTGCACTGTACTGCACTGCACTAAATACTGTGCCAACGACACTATAAAGTGACATTAACAACAATAATAATAATAATAATAATAATAATAATAATGTTATTTTAATTTAATGTCATATTTAGCCCGACCTTGGTCTCATCAGCTGCCACCAACCCACAGCTCAGCTCCATTGTCACTGTCAGTGTACAATAGATCATTTATATCATGACTTATATTCACACTCGATGCTTATAAATAAATATAATCCTGATCTTATTTTAGCGCGCTCACCAGGTACACGTGCTTCTATTTATCACTTATAGCTCTATATACTGTATATACATATTAAAATGATCAATACGAACTCACCGCTTCCACTCGGAGTCGTCGTTATGATGTGGGATCAAACGTGTGTTCATCCATCGCATTATCGTCTAATATTGAACGATAATATCGACAGCGCTGCTGCTTCCGTCGTCCCCTCATGAATGCCCTCCGACCAAGATCACGCGAGACTTGTGTTGTGTTGCGTCACTAACCGACGCGAGATGTGGGGCCTGCGTAGGCATCACGCGAGACTTGTGTTGTGTTGCGTCGCTAACCGACGCGAGATGTAGGTGCGGGGGCTTCACGGCGAGATCACGCGAGACTTGTGTTGTGTTGCGTCGCTAATGCGAGATCACGCGAGACCAGACCACCCCTTGCGGCGACATACTCTGGCGCCCCGGTGTCATGTACTGTGTCGTGCGGTTCGGTGACACTTTAGTTGTCGTCATCATCATCATCACGTGTATTTGTTTTTTCAAAGTTTGTTTTTTATTTGAATTTCTTTTCTTCTAAGTAATTAGTGACATAACTACTGTACAGTAAAATTGGCAAAATAAATAGGGTTGATGGACTGAAATTTGTACAAAATAAATAGCCTACTTAAACAAACATGAAAAGAAAATAATGTTCTCTGTAGTATGATACTCCATGCAAACCTCATGTAACCACATAGTAAAAAAATATCACAGTATTATATGGGTCCATAGATATAATGATGGCTTTTTGGTGGTGGGACCCTATGTGGTTTATTTTCTTTTTCACGGGGGCCCCAAAAATCCTTGGCGCCGCCTCTGTTTTACTCCAGATGTGCGCACATGTGCATCAACAACACGGCGACAGTGTCGAGTCTGTGTGATGTATTGGTGTCGTGTCCATAGGTTTTATATGCAGTGTATTGATATGAATATGGATATGATCAGCGATGACAGGGTAATTAGGGGTGGCCCATTGTGACAGGGGGGGGGGGGTGTGTACACTATATAAACGCTCTGATGACACTTCCACCACACGTTGGAAAGGGGAAATCCGAAATAACCGACAGCACACACAGCACAGCACAGCACAGCAGTCACAACAAAGGTAAGCGCAGTCATATGTACTTAATTACAAGGCAATGCATTTATATTGAACTGTGCACAAAGTTTTCCTTCATGTTTTTTTGTAACGCATTTGTAAAACGCGTTACATTTGTAAAATGCGTTCAAAACACGTCCACATCTACGGTTATTGTCAACGTTGCACTGCGTTTAATCAACGAGCGTTGCATTTAACTGTAATACGCGTTATTACAAGAATGCATGGGCAGAATGATTTGTTATAGAATGACCCAGAATAACCCAACACATATCGAAACTCACTGTCCTTTCTGCCTGTTGTCATCAAACTCTATAACTCCCCCCTACAAGACAATGAACACCGCAATATAATGTGTGCAATATTAACCCACAACATCATGTGCACTTTCCTCAGTATTACTTCCTCAGAATCACGTGCAATATCAATATTAACGTCCAATATCATGTGCAATCCTCTATCATGTGCTATATTATTATTATTATTATTATTATTATTATTATCATGTTGTCTATAAATATGATCTATAACACTACCTCTCATCTCCTCTCATCATCATCATGTGCAATATTCTTAATGTCATGTCCAATTAATATTACACTTCAATCATGCCAAATTGTTTTCGCTGTCGGAATACCTTATCTTGGCCACATATTTGTATATTTTAACTGTACATTTGCATATCCGTTGGTGTATTTTTTTTATCATTCTGTTGTTTTCCATATTGTTTTATTGTACTGTATCGCTATGTAACCTGGCACAAGAATTTCCTTCGGGATTAATAAAGTTGTATTCTATTCTATTCTTCCGTAGATAATGCGTGTAATGAAATGTAACTTGCATTGCACTATGGCCAATAGACTATTTGAATGCACGTAATGTCTTTATTTCTGAGAAACAAAAGCGAAAGAAATGAATACTTCATGAACATAATAACTCAATGAGGGCCTAACATAATTGGGCCCTCATTGACATATCTGTCCACACCATGGCCACCACCGCCACCTCCACCACCACCACCACCTCCACACGCAATGTGATTATTCTTGGGCTGACTAAGCATGCATGCATCCTCCTGTTTAGATGCAGAGCTGGCTGGTGATGTGTTGGCTGCTGTCAGCCCTGGCATGCGCTGAACAAGACCAATGCCCAAACGGAGACAGCTGTGTGGACGGACACACATGCTGTAGCAGCGGCCCGTCGGAGACTGGCTACAACTGTTGTCCATTTGACCAGGTACCAGGAGTTTTACTACCGCGCTTAGCATCACAGCAAACCTCTTCAGGCCTGGACCAACCGCTCACACCTTACACAAACGCTCTTTATTCACATATCTTTACACCTTCTTTACACACCTCCTTCACACCCTCCATCAGATAAATGTTGAATATTTACATCGGTATTGCAAGGTTGAATGGTGACGATTTCCATGTTTCACGATTCGGTTGGCGGCCGGTCACCCTTGTGTGATACGGACGATATCGATTCTGCTTTGCTAGTCAAATGATGACGGTTAGGTATAGGTGACTACTACAGGTGTACGCTTGCTTTGTGCAGGCTGAATGCTGCCAGGACCACGTCCACTGCTGTCCAGGGGACACCCTCTGCGACGCGGACGCCTCAAGCTGTGTGAACGACACCGCCTCCGTCCCCTGGGTGGAGGGAACCCCCGCGATTCTGCCCACGTTGTCCAAAGTAATGTCATAATGCAGCATAACCTGCATACAAGGGGGAGGAGTCACACCAGTGTCTTAAAGGACTCCTATTATACCACCAGGTGTGAGCGTGATTGGCCATTCAAAGCGGTTTCAAAAGCCGGTTGGAATGGCCCCCCACTTGACATCATGAGTGGGAGTGTCCACCACCCAGATGTATGGTGGATAGATCAGCCTACCAGTTGCTACAGTCCATTGGGTAGGCTGGTAGGCTGATCTATCCAGCATACTTCTAGGTGGACACACACCCACTTGTGATGTCAAGTGGGGCCATTCCATTGAAACCGCTTGGAATGGCTAATCATGCTCACACCTGGTGGTATAATCTGTCAACTTTCATAATAATGCAATGTCAATGTTCACAGAAAAGAGTCCCCTCTTGATGGTGTTGGTTTCCATGTTGCCAGCACTGAGTCGTCCCTTCCTCTGTCCCTCCTACTCTCTTCTCCGCAGTCGTTCAGGATGGTCCGATCATACGACACGGAAGACGACGACAACATCTGTCCCGATGAGTCTCGATGCCCACCGGAGTACTCCTGTCTGAGGGCCTTGACCCGGTTTAGCTGCTGCCCCCTCGCCCAGGTAACCCAGCCTGGTCCCTGGCTAACCAAACCTGGTCCCCGGCTAACCAAACCTTGTCCCCGGCTAACCCAGCCTGGTCCCCGGCTAACCAAACCTGGTCCCCGGCTAACCCAGCCTGGTCCCCGGCTAACCAAACCTGGTCCCCGGCAAACCAAACCTGGTCCCCGGCTAACCCAGCCTGGTCCCCGGCTAACCAAACCTGGTCCCCGGCTAACCAAACCTGGCCCCGGCTAACCAAGCCTGCCCCCGGCTAACCAAGCCTGGTCCTGGCTAACCCAACCTGGTCCCCGGCTAACCAAACCTGGCCCCTGGGAATGATTGATGTTTTAAATGAATGATTCATAAATGACTTTGCACTGTGAATGTGTGAACTGAACTGACCTAATTTGGCGGTTTATTGGTTCGATTGTACATTTACATTTACATTTAGGGTATTTGCGCTTTTGTCTAAAGCCACTTACAATAAGTGCATTTGTCCTAAGCGAGTGAAATAACAATATATATCACTGACAGTACAGTAAGATTTCAATAGAACGAAAGTTTCAAGCTCTTCAAAATTGCTACTCAGTCAACCTTTTGCCAGTAACCAGCAAGATAGCTCGGATAAGATGCTACACAATGCTAAGTACCATGTAACCACGAAGCTCTTATTTTCATTGTGTGTCCCGATCAATCGATCGATCACCGCTAACAGGGAATCTCGTGCGGCGACGGGAAACACTGCTGTCCCGCAGGGCACCAGTGTAGCGCAGACAGTCGCTCCTGCATCCAAAAAGGTTTCCCCCTCTCCCTTGCCTTTATACTCGCCATCTGCATAATGTTGCCGCGGCGTAACATAGCATAGCTTAGCATAGCATAGCATAGCATCATAGCATGTCTATTTACACTTCTCTAACTGTTCCAGAGGCTGTCTGTGCAGTGATCTGCGGTGATAAAGAGTCCGAGTGTCCCGAGGAGACCACATGCTGCGGGAATTCGGACGGGAGTTGGGGATGCTGCCCCCTCGCAGAGGTACGGCACAGATGTCATGTGACACAAAGGACTCTTTTACCTTTATCTTGTTATTTTATTCTTATTACTTCCAGCGCCGTCCCGGGCGGCTGCCTGCCAGAGTTGCTCTTCGTGATCCTGTGCCTTTTTAACTTTTCTCTATTTTTATCAACCTCTTGTTGTTGGTATTTTGAGCAAACTCTGGCACAATAATTTCCTGTGGGATTAATAAAGTTCTATCTTATCTTACATTGTATGTTTTTTGGCCACGCTTTTGCGTACTGTCGCCTGCCATGTCACAAGAATTTCACTGTTCATAATGGCCCTGTGTTATGAAGAACATGTGACAATAAAACACTTTGACTTTGACTCCGTTCTCTGAATAGCTTTTTTACCGCCATGTACTTTTACTTCCTCTACCTTCATTTCCGTAACGCCCACCGCCACATGCCTTCCCATTCTGTGTCCCTGCCAGGGTGTGTGCTGCGAAGACAGGGTGCACTGCTGCCCAGCCGGGAGCGCGTGCAACGTCGACGAGAACAAATGCGTCTCCTTGACCACGAGCAAGGAGATGCCCATGTGGGCCAAGCTCCCGGCCAGGAAGATAGCAGCGTGGGAAAGAGTCACGCAAGGCACCCGCCTGGTTGTTCTACGCATACATACTGTAGCTACGTGTCGCGTCTCTATGATGCTAACATTCACCACTTGTTTGTTTGTCGTCATTTTGCAGAGGGTGAACAGGAGGCGGTCACAGCGGTCCCTGGTGAGGAGAGCTCTGAGACCACCACCGGGATTCCCACCCAGATTCCCACCCAGATTCCCACCCAGATTCCCACCCAGATTAACACTGAGACCAACACTGAGATTACCACCACTGCTCCATTGGAGGAGGATATAGAACTGTCCACATCAGCAATCACAACAACAGCAGCCACAATGACAGGTATAGGCAATCCATATTTTTGTACTTAACTTACATTGAGGGCATTTGGCGCTTTTATCCAAAGTGACTTACAAAGAGTACATTTGTTTAAGCAGACAGCAATATATCACTGTGGTACATAAAGATAAGAATAGAGATTTCAAGCATTCATAGTTGCAAGGCCAATAGAACAAGTTTCATAATTGCTAGGTTGCCTGCATAATAGCTGGGATAAGAGCAGAAGTGCCATTCTGAGCACTCATTATTAAGTATTACATTACTTGTATTATACTGTGCAGCGTGTATTAAACTATCCTGCACCCTACGAACTGTTTCACTCCTGAAGGTAATAACGTTGCGTGCAACGAGACTGTGGCCTGTTTGGACAGAGAAACGTGCTGCATGAAGGCGAACCACAACTGGGGATGCTGTCCGCTAGACCAGGTACAAACAAACCTGCTCACCTGGGGATGGAACAAGCTAGAATATAATTTCCATCAGTGGTTCCCAACCTTTGACTTCAGGCGAACCACGTCATATGCAAATCGCTAACGGTAAAATATAAAAATAGATGAATAAATGTGTGAAGTGAACGTTGGAATGTCGGTTACCGCTGATGCACCACAATTTACAGGATGTCTTATGTGTCCTTGGAAAGACTAAGAAGCCATAATATCACTACGACAATATTTTATTTTTCCTTTATTGTCAGTTCATCAATAGTATTCATCCATATTATATAGCTTTTCCCCTGGACCACCTGTGTGGACCACAGATTGAGAAAGATCGATTTCCAAATACCAACATGGAAGATGATTTCTGATATTAGTGTACAGTCACACAATCACACATTACTGTCCAGTGATATAATTGGTAAATGGATTGCATTTATCCAAAGCACTTTACAGTATTGCCTCACATTCACCCATTCATACACCGACGGCGGTGTCAACCATGCAAGGTAACAACCAACACGTCAGGAGCAGGTAGGGTTAAGTGGTGTCTTGCTCAGGGACACCTCGACACTTAGCTAGGAGGCGGCGCCCGGGGATCGAACCAGCAACCTTACGGTTTCCAGACAACCTGAGCTACTGCCACCCATCACAGTGTCACAGTGTCAATATCACAGTAATAACATAAGAATCATGCTAGCTCTTCCCCCCTTCCACCTTCACCGTAGGCTGTGTGCTGTGCGGACATGATTCACTGCTGCCCGCATGGTATGAGATGCAATCTGAGGGACCATACCTGCGACAGTGGCTCTAGCCTGATGCCCTTGGTGGAGACCCCAGTGATGACCTCCGTACCTGCGGTAAATATACACATCCACACATCCAGTGAATATACACATCCAGGCCTGCAGTAAATATACACATCCACACCTGTGGTAAATATACACATCCACATCTGCAGTACATGTACACATCCACACATCCAGTAAATATACACATCCACAACTGCAGTAAATATACACATCCATACCTGCAGTAAATATACACATCCACACCTGTGGTAAATATACACATCCACATCTGCAGTAAATGTACACATCCACACATCCAGTAAATATACACATCCACACCTGCAGTAAATATACACATCCATACCTGCAGTAAATATACACATCCACACCTGCAGTAAATATACACATCCACACCTGCAGTAAATATACACATCCACACCTGCAGTAAATATACACATCCATACCTGCAGTAAATATACACATCCATACCTGCAGTACAGATACACATTCCTATCTATAGTGAAGATAGACATAGTTAACACACACACAAACTCAGCTATCCTTCTAGCCACCCATTGCTGCTACCTCAACCTCCTTATCCAAACCAATGTCACTGCCTCCTCTATAATAATATCAACATAATAATAATGTACATAAAAGTCATAATCATAACCTTGAACATTTCCCGCCTGCCAGAAAGCCTCAGGAGGCCCTGAAGCCAAGGGGGAGGAGGTGGAGGAGGAGGCTGCCTTAACATCCCTTCCCACCACCACCACCACCACCACCACCACCACCACAGCGGCCTCCCAGCCGAGGCCGGCAGACACCATGGGAGAGGAGGTGGTGGGCGGACCCGTCCAGTGTGACCCCGTCACCACCTGCCCCGTGCACACCACCTGCTGCTTCATGTCCTCGTCCAAACACTGGGGCTGCTGCCCAATACCGAAGGTTTGCGCCTCCGTAACCCACACACCCTTAGCCACTCAAAGTTTCATCATCATACTGTATATATATCATGAAGACAATGCCATGTGCCTATTCGAAAACGAAAGAGTGACTGCATGGCCGCCAGTATTGCTGATTGCAGGTTTTTTGAGACGGCCTCACTCACACCTCACAACTCGACATGGCACTTCCTTGGGTCCAGGAAGCAATAA
The DNA here is from genome assembly GCA_002895965.2 of Coryphaenoides rupestris. Lineage (NCBI taxonomy): Eukaryota > Metazoa > Chordata > Actinopteri > Gadiformes > Macrouridae > Coryphaenoides > Coryphaenoides rupestris. The sequence goes on along the minus strand of PIJE02001117.1, from coordinate 100,636 downwards.
GCCTGCCAAGTGTGATGGTGTCGAACGGATGTTGAGAAAATCGAATTACAGACATACATACATACATACATACATACATGCATACAATACGAGCCTTTACATTTACATTTAGGGCATTTGGCAGACACATTTATCCAAAGCGACTTGCAATGAGTACATTTGTTGAAAGAGATACAGCAATATATCACTGTGGTACATAAAGATAAGAATAGAACAGGTTTCAATCATTCATAGTTGCAAGGTTAATAGAAAGAGTTTCATAATTGCTAGGTTGCCTACATAATAGCTGGGATAAGAGCAGACGTGCCATTCTGAGTGCAGTACAACATACAATATGCTAAACGATGCCGAGTACTATTAGGCCTATTGAGTGCCAAGACGTACAAACACGCACGTTAGTGCTCGGGTTACCTATTTTACTTCTTCCTAGTTCCTATTTTTTATTTTAAGTACTGCTGAAAGGAGAAGGTGAAACAGACGACGGTGAAAGACGATGTCTGTGCCGTGCGGCATTAATCTCGGCTCCAGTAGTTTCAACAATAATGCTCTGATCTTCCTGATGTGTCTGATTTGTGAGACGAGTCACGCCACATGAACCTTGTTACCCTTGGTCTCTCAGGCCGTATGCTGTGCCAACGGAGAGCACTGCTGCCCGACCAACTACAAGTGTGACGAAAGCACCGGCACCTGCTACAAGGGGGAAGTGGCCATCCCGTGGTACACCAAGGTTCCAGCTGTGGACGCCGGCAGCATGGCCGCCCCAAACTCTGTGGCGTGTGATGTCGAGAGCAAATGCCCCATTCATTTCACCTGCTGCCTGTTCTCCTCCGGCCAGTGGGGGTGCTGTCCTCTGTATGAGGTAGGATTAGTGCAGACATAGAGATAGTGAGAGAGAAATCTGTGGTAGTCAAGCTATACGGTGTTCTTATACCATTTTTTTTTTTTTTTTTTTCTTTAAAGGGGCCCTATTATAACATAAGGTGTGATTGATCATAACAAGCTGTTTCAAACTTTTCACGCAACTAAAATGAGCATTGTGACTTCAAATTGCACCGTTGTATTGCTTATTTTTTTTAAATATATTTTTTAGAATTTCTGTTTTATTTTTACTACAAAAGCAATAAAGCTGTTTCTGATTCTGATTGTGATCCTGATAGTGACATCACAAGTGGGAGTGTCCACCTAGATGTACAGTATGTCTCCCCGCCTACCCAACAGTGGGACTGTACCGACTGATAAACTGATCTAGTCAGCACTCAGCATACATCTTGGTGGACACTCCCACTTGTGACGTCACTATGTCCCGATGACAATTTTAGTCACGTGACAATTTTGAAATGGCCCGTAGTGGCTAATCACGTTCACGCCCGGCGGTATAGTGGGTCCCCTTTAAATTGTGTGTGTGTGTGTGTGTGTGTGTGTGTGTGTGTGTGTGTGTGTGTGTGTGTGTGTGCGTGCGTGCGTGCGTGCGTGCGTGCGTGCGTGCGTGCGTGCGTGCGTGCGTGCGTGCGTGCGTGCGTGCGTGCGTGCGTGCGTGCGTGCTGCGTGCGTGCGTGCGTGCGTGCGTGTGTCTATGTCCTGTAGGCTGTGTGCTGTGACGACGAGGAGCACTGCTGTCCCGGGGGCTACACCTGCAACGCCCAGACGGCATCCTGCCAGCAGGTGACCCGGATCCAGCTGCTGCGCTCCGTCCCCTTCACCCGCGTGGCGCTGCCCCAGACGCAGCCCCGGCCGCAGTGGGAGGGGGACCTCTCGCGGGGGCGGGGGCTGGTCACCCACTGCCACGGAACCTTCTTCTGCTCGGGGTGGGAGACGTGCTGCCGGATTCTGCCCAACGCGTGGGCCTGCTGTTCCACGTCTAACGTAGGTTACGGACGCTGGCTGTACAGTACTGCATGTTTAGAATCAGAAGCACAACCAGAATCCGAATCAGAAACAGGTTCATTGCCAAGTTGTTTTCACAGACAAGGAATGTGCTTTTGTGGATTGGTGCACAACATTGAACATTAAACAGAAAGTAATTAAATGGAAATTCTAAAACATTTAAATAAAAATTACAGAACAAAAATATACTGTATATCAAAAGTAAGCAATTAAATAGAGCTGGTGTCCCACCCCTAATACAGTAATACAGTACAGCAAACTCATTCAAGCTGATGTCTCTCTCTTCTCTCTCTTCTATACAATGCTTAAAGTGGTTGTCTCTCTATCAGTGTATGCTATAATGCTTTGACTACATTGGTTGTTCGGAATCAGAATCAGAAACGGCTTTGCTGCCTTAGCTTTTGCAAACAAGGAATGTGCTTTTGTGGAATTGGTGCATAACATTCAACATTAAACAGAGAGTAGAAATTCTGAAAAATTCAAAAAAAGAGATCTCATTGCCCTGCTAATGTATGCTGTAATGAGAGCCATGACGTCAACAACCAAACACACCTGATGTTGATGTCAGCTCGATTGACATAAATCGCTGACGTTCTGAAAGTGCATGAAACAATGCTAGTGACGCTACAAGGCTACAAGTTGTATTGTTCGCTAACAGAGCCCTGTCTGCCCTTCGTCCCAGCAGGCGGTGTGTTGCATGGACATGAAACACTGCTGTCCGGCGGGCTACACCTGCCATGTGGGCGGTACCTGCACCCCCACCGTGGCGGTGCACTGGAACAACTGGCGCATATTCCTCTCCAGGCCGGAGAAGAGCGCTGGGATACTCTGAACGCAGACATTACCGTTCTGACTGTCTCCACAGCATCTTGCGCCACCCTGTAACGTTCCCAGGACGCTAGATTGTTGGGGGTTGGTGATTGTGAGATTATAAAATGAGGCACATCTTGTGGTCTAAGCAACCATGTTGGATAAAAACACTTCAATTAGAAACATTCCTGTCTAAACCAAAACTTTCTTGAACATGGCTAATTGCTTTAGAATATGCATATGCAAACAGATATATGTTTATTTTGCATTATAAAAATGGCAGCTGATTGAAATAAAACTAAGTGGTGGTGCATGTTTATTTGTCTTAAAAGTACAAAATGAACTATTTGATCACTGTGGAATAAAGAAATACACAAAATAAAGTATTGCAAAATGAATGCCTGTTTCCTGAATGGTGTCTATTCTGATTTTGGAGACGTCAATACGTAGATGATATCAATACGTAATACGTAAATGAGATTGGTGTTGCAGAACAGTCCATGACCTGGGTGGCTGTACTGTAGTCCTCAATGACCTTCTGTGCTTTCCAAAGGCATCGTGTGTCTGGTAGATGCTCTGCACGGCTGGTAGATGCCACCCTCTGGAGGGCCTTGCAATTAGCAGCGGAGCAGCTGCCAAACCAGGCAGTAAAGCAGGCAGATATTAAATATGACGTATTATTACGTGTAATAGAAGGTCAATCTGGTCATCAAAAGAAGCATAAATGCATAAATAGTGGCTATACAATTATTAATTAATTACAACATTAATTACATTCATAAATTAAATATAATAACAACAACCACAACAACAACAATAATATAATAATAATAATAATAGATGTAATTTTAAAGATACAAAGCTATGTTACGTGCGCTTTGACGTCAGCGCGCACCGTGACGTCAGAGCGTGTACGTCGACGCCGCACTGTTTGGGTTGCGCCCTCCCCAAGATGGCGGTGCACCTGTCTCATCCGCGGTAGCGCTGGGGGCTCCGAGCGATCAAAAAGTCAACTACCGCGGCGGCGGCGGGGGGGGGGGACGTCCATCGGTGGCGGCAACAACACACACGTTAGGGACCACACACACACAGATCGTTGTCATTTGTAACGACGGGGGAGGGGAGGGGAGACGACAAAAAACAACAACAACAACAACAAAAAAGATGTCGACGGAGGAATTGTCCACGTCGGACAGCGAAGGCGCGTCGTTCCCCGGGGCGACCGGGGAGCGCTGGGCTCCGGTGGGCGCCGTGGCCACCCCGGAGGAGGAGGTGGGTGTGGAGAGACCCGGACGTGGTGGTGCCACTCCGCCCATGAAGCCGCCGCCGACGCTGGGCTCCTTCTCCTCCTCGTCGTCGGCCACCACCGCCTCCGTCGTGGAGGAGACCGCCGGCAGGCTAAGGAGGCTGGAGGAGGAGCAGGAGCTGCTCAATTCCTCCCTGCTCGCCCTCACCTCCCACTTCGCCCAGGTGCAGTTCCGGCTGAAGCAGGTGGTGCACGCCGCGCAGCCCGAGGAGAAGGAGAGGATGCTGGCGGAGCTGGAGGAGTTCGCCTTCAAGGGCTGCCCGCACGTCGTGGGCTGCAGGTCGCAGGACGCAAAGCACCTCCTGGAGAACTCTGTGAGTGTGTGTGTGTGTGTGTGTGTGTATATATATATACTGTATATATGAGGTTCTCCATCATCCCTGTCCAGGTCCAGCAGGGTTAGGGTCCAGGTCATCTGAACCTCTGTCCACACACACACACACACACACACACACACACATATATATATGAGGTTCTCCATAATCCCTGTCCAGGTCTAGGTCTAGGTCCAGCAGGGTTAGGGTCAAGGTCATCTGAACCTCTGTCCACACACACACACACACACACACACACACACACACACACACACTAGAACCTCTAATTGTGAGCATCCATTTACAACATTAAACAGTAGGCCTGTTTTATGACATGATACACAAACCTGCCCCAATTACTACTTACTGGAATTGATTGATTGATGTCACTTCCTCATACAGAATTGAATGACACACACACACACACTGTCAATTTTGTCAGATTAAGCCCACAAAATGTGTGACAGTCAAACCTCAACCCCATATTATACACTGACCATCAGTCAGTAATATCATGGTAGTTGTAGACCTATGGAAATGTGTGGGGAATGCAATTAATATTGTCTCTGTGTAAGACAAGGCAATAATAATCAGTAGCTTCCTCGTCCTGGTTCACTTCACTTCCCTCAGTGAGTTAGTTTTTTCCTCTCATCGGCCACTGGAACCTGTTCTGTGGCATTATGTCTGGACCTCTCGCTTGTGTGTTATCACCGGAGGGGAAACCACACACAAGTGGGTGTGCTGCTGTGAGTCACAATGCCTCCAGTCACCCTCGGTCTGTTTAATTACAGCAGTCCACCCGCCCCTTGCCGCTGTTCACGCCTCTGTTCCCTTTCACCCCTCAAGCAAGCACAGCCCTTATTGTCTAATCCTAATCGTGTGATTAATGATACATTTAAAATAGCATGGTATTCTTCTTTTTTTGTCTTCTTTTCATTTGCCCCTTGCTTCATGCTTTGCCTGTAGGAGGACTTGGTGAGTATGAGTCTAGAAGCACCGGCTGTGATGCTCGGCTTGCATGATGTGTCAGTTCAGTTGTCTCTCAACTAGAAGGTGGAGGCTCGGTGGCTTTCTGGTTGTAATTCTGTTCACGTTGCGGACGACGAGCAAAGGTAAAGCAAGCTGTAATTTAGTCTAAACAAAGTTCCTCCCCTACACGAGCAAATAAGCTGTTTCCAGCCCCGAAGGGTCTGCATGATAATAACACACCGACAGCGTGACTCTCGCCTGGGCTTCGAGCGATGTGCCGGCCATGGCAGGGCTATGTACAATAAGATAAGATAAGATCGAACTTTATTCATCCCAAGGGAAATTCTTGTGCCAGAGCCAGAGATTGCTCAAAAGTACCGACAACGTAAGAATAAAAACACAAGATGACAAAGAGCAACTCCGGGACAGCGCTGAAAGTTTTGAATGAGTGAATTCGCCTTCAATTCATGAGTGGGTGTCATTGTTTGAATATATACCTTGGACATTCTTTTTCTAAAGCAAATTCAAAACAATTCATTACCAATAAATTGGTCTACATTACAGAGAAAAGACTAGGAGGAATAACATATTTACAGTCATTGTGTGCGTAAACATAGTTTAAGCACACAGTTTTAGCACTTAAACATCGTTTAAGTACACAGGGCCTTATTTGAGTGGAGAGTAGCCGGATAACGAACGCAGAGTGTATTCATTGGCTAATGAAACAACTCATTTGAACTGGATTCATGATTTATCGTGAGATCAGCTTGCTCTTGGTTTGGTGGCTTGTTTGTTTGTTTGTTTGTTTGTTTGTTTGTTTGCAAGTAGCCGTCTTCCCTTCGTCCATCTCTACTCCTCACACTTATTTAGTGTCGGTCATCATCCGTGTGGTTGTGTGTGTGTGTGTGTGTGTGTTTCTCCTGGCTTAAGTCTCGTTTGGTTCGCTCGCTCGCTGTGCCTCTGCCTCGCTTTTCCCACACTATCACTGATGTGCGTCTGTTTGTCCGTTTGTTCGGTTTTCCGTGTCCAGAGCGAGCGGGATAAGCGGGAGCGCCTGGAGGCCCAGCGGGAGAAGCAGAAGGACCTGATCGTCCAGCTCAAGACGCAGCTCGACGACCTGGAACAGTTTGCCTACCAGGAGGGCAGCTACGACTCCCTGCCCCAGTCGGTCGTCATGGAGAAACAGAGGGTAGAGAGATTTCCAACCGTGGCCTCTTAAAATGTAGACGCTGACATTGCTGCCATAGTTACACTGGGGTTTAATTCAAGTCGCTTTCTGTCGCATCGACCATAAGTATCAGTTAGTTTAATTCCCATATGACAACAACGCACAGAATAACGGCATTTAACATTTTTACGTTTGTTAAAATCGTCTTCTGAAACCTCCTTGCGTTGCTAATCTCAATTGAGATTCTCACTCTCTACTCTCAAATGAGACTATGGCGACTACGGAATATCTCCGTAACAAAACAGGAAACCCTGCTTGACTCTGCCCCCTCACACTTACTGGCTTCCTGACAGCACAGGTGCTGCTGTCTGTGTTGTCTCCTCCCTCCCCTACCCCACCCCCAAGAAGTTCGGTTCTAGCGTTGTGGAACTTCTGGATCATCCGAGATTTGCCCGTTTACTAACTGTGGCCAAACCCTCCTCCTCCTTCTTCCTTCTCCTCCTCCTTCTCCTCTTCTTCCTCCTTCTCTTCCTCCCCAGGTGATCATCGATGAGCTGATCACCAAGCTGGACGTGAACCTGAACGAGGACATCGGCAGCCTGACGCCCGAGGAGCTGCGGCAGAGGGTGGACTCGGCCATCGCTCAGATCGTCAACCCGGCGCGGGTCAAGGAGCAGCTGGTGGACCAGCTGAAGACCCAGATCAGGGACCTGGAGATGTTCATCAACTTCATCCAGGGTGCGAGGATGCAGACCTTTGCACACCACTTATTATAAGGCCAATATAATGCCAGGAGGACAGTACAATTGTCACATGATCCGCGTCATTGTCTGTATTTTTTATCCTAACAGACGAGGTGGGGAACCCGCTGCTCTCCGACGGAGTCCACAGCCAGCAGCCCCAGTCGGCCGGACCTGGGACTACAGGAGGACGGGCCAAAGGTGGGCTAGCTTTACGTTAAAGATGGATAGATACAAATACAGATGTTAAAGTGACACAGACACATTAAAGTGGACAGATACAGAGAGCTGTATTATGTAATATATATGTCAGATTCTCTATGAAGTGAGTTGTTTCATGCAGAGGACCACATATTATATTATATTCATACCATGCCATTAATAGTTTTTTTTGTTAATTGTTTTATGCAATTTTGTTTCTTTTATATTTTTCATATTTTTTTATTTATATGTACAGTGTGTGCAGTTACTGTGTTTGTTGCTGTTTTTCATCGTTTAAAGTGCCTTTGAGTACCTTTTTAAAGCGCTATACAAATAAAATATATTGTTACTATTATTGACTCCAAATTAAATATAAAAATATATTTTTGTCGAAAAACAAATGGATTGCATACGTGGACATTTAGGAGTCAGTGTTGCTAAACAACAGAAGTGATGTTGCAGAATCCCTATGAGCCAGCGATCATACTTGTAGATGTGGGAGGTTTGCGTGAACAAAAGCACATTCATTCATTCATTGTCCTCCACTCCCCCCCCCCAGTGGATCCGGCGCAGGCCCAGAAGATGCGCGACTCAGGCCTCCAGCTGATACAGAAGGCACTGGCCGTGCTGCAGATCTTCGCCGTCAGCCAGTTCGGCTGCGCATCGAGCCGCGTGCCCCGGGACCTATGGCCCGGCGGTGCGGGGGGGGCGCCTGCGGGCAAGGACTATGGGCCCCTGCTGCAGCAGCTGGAGACGGCCGTGGACAAGGTGCGGGTGCAGGCCTCGCGCCGGCAGCCGCCGCCGTCCCTGGAGCATGTGGTGAACCACAGCAGCAGCAGCGGCGGGGACGCAGCAGCCCTGGGCCCCCGTGACGAGCTGACGTCACTGGTGAGGCGGGAGCTGTCGGTGGCACTGCGGGACCTGCTGGCCCACGGCCTCTACGCACCCTCGCAGGGTGGCATGAGCCTGGTGCTGGCGCCTATCTCCTGCCTGCTGCCGCCAGGCCACCACTCGGGGCCCCAGACCCTGCACCCCTGGGAGCTCTTCGTCAAGTACTACCACTCCAAGAACGGCAAGGCCTTCGTGGAGTCGCCCGCGCGCCAGCTCTCGCAGTCCTTCAGCCTGCCCGTAGGGGGCGGTTCGATCACCGTCACGCCCAAGCAGTCGCTGCTGTGGGCTGTGCACACGGTGCTCAAGGAGCACGGGCGCTACAAGCGTGGCGCCGACTCGGAGTTCAAGGCGCTGGTGTGCATGGCGCTGAACGAGCAGCGGCTGGTGTCATGGCTCAACCTGCTGTGCAAGGCGGGCACACTGGTGCACCCGCACTACCAGCCCTGGAGCTACGTGGCGCAGACGGGCTTCGAGGGCGCCCTGCGCATCCTGGGCCGCCTCAGCCACCTCAAGTTCAGCCTCCCTGTGGACCTGGCCGTGCGGCAGCTGAAGAACATCAAGGACGCGTTCTGAGGGCTCGGAGGCTGCGCCCCTCTCTCTCTCCGAGCCAGGCAGCCAATCAAATTAGTTTGTTCGTTAGTTCGTCGTCGTCATGTGGTGTTCGGCCCGGACCCGCCAAAAAGAGAGCCTTCCATTCTGTAGCCTCGCCTGTGCTGCACATCCCTACAGGCCCTCGAGCGCCCCCTGCAGGCCCTGTTTGTGCCCCCAACAATTTCACCTTTCGGTCATTTGACCCTGCACCCCGCACCCTCCCCCCCCCCCCCCCACGCAGCTTGGTCTCTGTGCTGTGCAGAAGTGGTTTTAACCAGTGTGTGTGTGTGTGTGTGTGTGTGTGTGTGTGTGTCTGTCGTATGCATGCATGGGTCAGTTTAACCAGCTGCCCCAAGTCCAGTCCTCACCGCCACACCTGACATGTCTTTAGCTGACACACACACACACACACACACACACACACACACACACACACACACACACACACACACACACACACACACACACACACACACACACACACACACACACACACACACTGATCATGTCATAGAATCCGGTCGATGTTGCTGCTACGTCAATGCCTTAGAAAAGGACACTGAGATGACCTTTGTGACATTTTGAGACCTGTGCTCAATGATTCCAATGCTCCTTTTGTTGTCCATGATTTTAACCCCTGATTTTTGACCTATGCAAGAAGAAATGTTTAATGGTTAGGTCTTCCGGTAGTGTACACACACACACACACACACACACACACACACACACACACACACACACACACACACAGAACACGCTCACATGCACACACGAACACACATGCACATATACACACACACACTACTACTACTGTGTTGCAAGAGCCGTTAACGGGATTAGTAATCAGTGAGTTATGTTCCATATTAGGAGTTGTTACGTTATACAAATGGCACTAAACTAAACAGCACTACAAAAGTACACTACAAGAGAGTTAGGAGCAAGCTTGGGCGATGTGTTCTGTTGCTATTATTATTATTATTCTATTATGAAGGAATTTTTAGTTGTTTTTTTTTTGTTTAGCATTCTGACATTTACAGCCAATGGTGGAATGAGTCGTAGTCGGTGGGCTCCGCCCCGTGTCATTGGAGGAGGACGTTTGTGCGTGCGTGCACGTGCGTGCGTGTTTTGACTGCTGCAATTTATGTATTTAAATTATGATTCATTTTGAATGGAAACTATGAGGGGAAAAAAATACATAAATAACCTGTCCTCTGTGCATACATATCCAATGTTTAAAAAAGGTTTTATAGAAATCTTAGTTTCCTTTTGGGTTTTGTTTTGTTTTTCCTCCAGGAAACGCTACAGAGTACTGAATGTATGAACCAGTCGGCTGTTCTACTGATACTTGTTGTACCAAAACACATGGATTGATTCTGTCCACTAAGTGTTGGACGTCAGGAGTGGAGTACTGCATTGTTACCTGGTAGCAGAAGAAGGCAGTGATGAATGATTAATCAAGTCTTTTTTGTGTGGTTTCAGTGTTTTAAAAATGCATGTGTCAAGACAGACATTTTAAAATGCTAGCAAAGATTTCTCAATTTTTTCAACATATTTCCTTTCATTTGACACATTCCAGGATGGACCATAACAGACCTCAGAGATGTCTTACTCTACATGTGAATGACTACTTTTGGACACAATTAACTGTCCATGCTAATATCAAAGTGGTGTCTGTTGAAAAAGTCACTTTTGGTGTTCCATATGTATATGTTAAAGTTTATGTTTTTAAATACAGACTGACATTATTTATTGGTTATTTTAAATGCAAATGCTGCAAAGTCTAAATTCTTGCGCTGGTTGCTGTGATGAACCATTTGACACTGTCTTAAAGTAGCTATGCCTGATTCAGTTATGAATTAAGGACTTCAGGGTTGTAATGATTTCATTGGTAATGCTTATTTTATTTAAATAAATATCTATTGGGAATTGATGGAAATATATTTGATTTGTGTATTTATTCTTGCATCACTGGTCCTGATCATTGTGTCACTTGTTCATTTATTAAATCCTTTCAAACTCTATAATTCATACTTTTCGTGGTATCGAAACTGCTCACAGTATGTTAAATATTTAATATTTTTATATTTATGATATATTTGTCCATTTTTTCTTTCATATTTTCTATTTGAATGCCAAATATGTACTTTATCATAACATTTTACATGCACATGAATCCATCAATAAACTCAGCATAATCCCGAAATGATATATAAAAAATAAAATATAATTATTTCACATTTCTACTCGTGGACGAAAAAATGTATATCCGGAAGTGACGTGCATACGTTTGGTGTGAAAGGTCGCGCGTTCCTCTCCGACTTCCTTTCCTGTTAGCGGTGGCCACAGAACAGCACTAGTGAGTGGATTTTTCCTGCGATTAATCTCAAATCATCCTTTAAAATCCGGCCAACTACGCGCTGGAAACAGTCATCCGCCACCGACAGACACTCTAAAGACTCTAGTTAGTCCATTATTGCCTCGTGTGTTGTGCTACGGTACACACAAAGCGACCATTTAGGACGGGCTGCGGCTCTCTTACGAGGATTCCAACATGGCAGCGCTCGTAGATTTCTATACACCACCGCACACACAAACACACACAGTGCAATCCCGCTGCTAAACTGAGATCATAACTTCCGTGTTGGTGGCCGTTTAAAGTACATGTCCTAGAAGTGCTTGCACACAAATACAATCTGACTGCTACCGCTTGTCCTAGCCGGCTAGCTGTTGGTACCTCCAGTGAGTGTGTGTGTGTCCTGACTAACTTCCCGTCTCTCCCTCCTCCAGACATGGGCAAGTTCATGAAACCTGGGAAGGTGGTAATGGTCCTGGCTGGACGCTACGCTGGGCGTAAAGCTGTCATTGTCAAGGTAACACAAAAGTTACTCTGCTATAACCAAGCTATAATCCTCATATACACCAGAAGAGCCAGTTCCTGCCAGCAAGCAATCATAATGGTGGCTTCTCTTAAGTCTAGGATTTGCAATTATTTCAGTCCTTCCTTCAGCACCACTGACTAATTCAGTGCAGAATTCAGGCATGAATGCAGAATTCAATACTTGCTTTCCTGTTCTAGGGTGACATGTTCATAACGGAAGATGCTGCAGCCAGTGCTGTTAAAATGGAGATTGATTGTTTATTCCGCTCGCCTCCATCTCCCTGTGTAAACGGAAACCCAAGTGAGCCGGGATCTAAACGTGACGTTCCTTGTTCCTGCAGAACATTGACGACGGCACCGCCGACCGGCCCTACAGCCACGCACTGGTCTCCGGCATCGACCGCTACCCCCGCAAGGTGACCACGACCATGGGCAAGAAGAAGATCGCCAAGAGGTCCAAGATCAAGGCCTTCGTCAAGGTGTACAACTACAACCACCTGATGCCCACCAGGTGAGCGTTTCGGTCGAACCCGGTCTGAATTGAGTACGGCATTGATTGGCTGGGTGGATGGACTGTCTATACAGCGCTTTCATCCACAAGTGCTTTGCTTTGCCCCACATTCATCCATTCGTACACCGACGGCAGTGTCAACCATGCAAGGCAACAGCCAGATCGTCTGGTTGCCAGACAACTCCTCCTCCGTCTTGTCTTATCACATGCTGGTTGAGCATTGCTGCAACACACCTGTCCACTACTTCTTGAAACTGAAATGAAAAGGTGTTGACCGGGAGCCTGCAGCCCCAGGATGAAACTAGGACCTTAAAGCATTTGTTTAACAAACCCTCTGACCCTGCTCTTCATTTACATATTCGTTTTTCCAATTACATTTCCACAGGCAACAAGTATTGTAACTGTCTTGGGAGGACTTTGCTGCCATTTCTCGACTTGAATTTGAGTTAATGTGTCGTTATTATAAGATGTTTGGTTTCTGAAAAGCTGTAGCTTCCTTGATCAGGTCAGTTGATGCATCAACAGTTGATAAAGTCTGTTTATTAAAACTGGGGCGCAACTCTGGTGTCTGTAGACTCTCACCCCGTTGAGACTTTCAGAATAATTTGGAAAAGTTGTTGTGCTTCCTGTTGAATTAACGTAAATCCTAAATGATGCGTTTTCAATAAGTCATCCATGGCCTTGACAAAGTTTTTTGTTTTGTAGCAGCCCAGAAAAGTTTCCTTTAAGCGGTTTATAGGCCCAAATCCTTGACGAAAATGCAGCGTGCTCTCTATTGGCTTGACTGTTTATGATGAAGCCACTATTTTTTTAACAAGCACTTTTGTAGCAGTCGTATCATAATAAGACTTGACGTTTTCATGATTCCGTCCTCGTGGAAGTGTCTCCAGCATTCTAACCCACAGCTTCTGGTCTTCCTGTCTTTTCCCGTGCAGATACTCTGTGGATATCCCTCTGGACAAAACCGTCGTCAACAAGGACGTGTTCCGGGACCCCGCTCTCAAACGCAAGGCCAGGCGGGAGGCCAAAGCAAAGTTTGAGGAGAGGTGAGCCTACGGTCCTGTTGTCCTGCTATGGATCTGCTCGCTTCATCAAATGTTCACAATGTGTTTGACGAACAACCATGTGGTTTTACATCCATGGCACATTAAAAGCCTTTCTATGCTATTGTGTATGGTAATTGAGATAGATAGATAGATAGATAGATAGATAGATATCTATCTATCTTGGCATAATGTGATGGTTTAAAATGTTTCTTATGTTGTCCTCCTCGTCTGCCTCTCTTCTCAGGTACAAGACTGGCAAGAACAAATGGTTCTTCCAGAAGCTCAGATTCTAGTCTCCTTGGTTTCACAAATAAATGTTTCAAAAAAATGAATTGTGGCTGCTGTCTTTATTGGTCGAGTTGTGTGGATTAAACTAAAGGAAAAAATGGATTTGATTCGATGTCTGGAGTCACACAAACACGTTGATGGTCGTTTATGGACATAATCTGCTTTAGTGTCGTCAGTCTTATTAAAATGATTACTTAATTACTCAAGTAATCATTTTAATAAGACTATAGCCAGATTAAAACCCTAACCCCGTATTAAAACACAATCACACTTAATGGGGAAATTCAAGTAATTGGTTCTGAAGGTCCCAAATGCATGTCTGTTTCTCTAAGCTATTCTGACACTGCGCTGTACAATCTAAACTACACTGTCCTTGCCCATCTCCAAATAAAACAAAGGCAAATAAGAAATTGATCTTTACATCACCAATGTGACATATTTAAAAATACACAGTTGAGAAGATACTTTAGTGTGGACAAGTCGGTCGACAGCGGTAGACACTGGGTGTAAATGTGTACTGATTGCAGCGATAACAGCCATGGGAGAGGATCCGGTCTAGAACGTTGTAAACAATATTCCCAACGCATTCTCAACGAGCACTAGCTGCTGTCAACCAACATGTTAACATCTGCAGTGTGTTGAGGACGGCGGGTTAGTGCGCGTCTGCTGCCCCCTGCTGGCCAGAGCTGGGCGCTGCGGGCTGATGAGCGGATACACGACATTTACAGTAAAGTGAAACTGAAAGGACATCTCCATACGAGGTGCGGTGGTAAGTTGACTGATCCGACCAGGATTTATTTTTTGTTAAAACAAGGTTTTAGGAGGCCTGCTATGTGCTTAATATAAATGTCTTCCAATTACTCATCGTTTCCAAAGTGACTTGGTCCAGATTAACTTTTATTTGCTTGTGGAAAGTTAAGATTATGGTTTCAGAGTCACTCAGGCCTCGATCCAAATGCGTTTACAAGGTGTTTCATCATTCTTATTATTCTTTTATTCTTATTATTATTTGATCATCAAGAGTGTTAACTCGTTTCATATCCATCTGTGCTCAGGGACCATTATAGGTTTTATTATAGGTAACAAAATGTATAAATGTCAGACTTTCCTCCTCGTAACTCTGCTTTGCATTGGCTTCCCGGTCCAGAACCAATGTTTTATGAAAATAATTCATAATTCAGTCAGTTTACCCTTTATATGGATTATTATAGAGAAAGACATAATAACAAATCATTAAGCCTGTGTTGTTACAAAAAATGTAGGTAATATTTAAGGAAGGCTATCCTATTTTTTATATTATTGACTTCTTTAAATGTAACAAAACAAATTATAAACAAATCTGATATGAATAAAATAAGTTATTGTGACATTGGTAACTTAGGTAAACATACTCATAGCAGGGCCAGTCCAACACATTGAGCCTCTCAGGTTGGTGGGCAGAAGCAAATTTAATCTGCATTTCAATATAATCTGTTTTAATTCGATATGATTATTATTTTGTAAGTACAGTATGTAGACTACCTACTTCCACCAACAAAATAATAAAGGAATAAGTAATAAACAATCGAGTTCCACAAATAAAGAGGTATTATTTCCACATGCTACTTTAGTGGCTTCCGTCTGCATTCAGATTCAGGGTCGCTGACAACATTAAAATGCAACCTCAAGTTTTGAAATGCTTCCTACTGTACACCCACGGGGAGAGTTTGTAGCAGAGAGAGAACAAATCAGGCTTCTCTGCATACATCTTAAACATCTTGATGGACACCCGGTTAGCTAAAAACCACTAAAAAGTCACTAGAAACAAGAACTCCTGCATTTCATGTCATTCTGTGCCTCGATGTGTCGTGCAGAGCTCTGAGGTTCATGATGGACGACGGCGGGCTTTTGACTTCCTGGGAGGAAATTCAAGAGGAAATCACCAGGCAAAAGGTGAACAAAAAAGTTGATAACTGACGTCACTCACGATTCATGATTAATGAATGAATACAGTCGGTGTAGAGATACTCAATAGAAATGTCCCCATGGCAACAGGGGCTGTACGATGACTTGATGGCCAAGCAGAAGAAGCTGGAGAAGTCCAGGGCAGACCGGGAGGAAATGACGGAGAGCTTCAGAGAGCGTTCTTTAAAAACCATCAACAGTGTGACGCTGGACAAGGTGACACACGACAAGGACATGGACTCTAAAAAGGTGGGACTCTCTTCATGTTTTGACGGATGTTAAAGTTACATGTGTAAGCGTGACCTACAGGTGATGTAGGACTAGAGAGCGGTGCACAGTTTAAGGCAGGGGTGTCAAACATGGGGCCTGGGGGCCGGATGCTGCCCGCCAGTTGATCCAATCCGGCCCAGAAAGCAATTTGATTAAATGGATTGATTTATTCCTTCTTATTTATTTCTGTTTGCCACCCCTGGTTTAAGGCATCTTGCTCTACTTGGATGCCTGCAGTTACACTGTTCACTGAGAGGATCAAATCTCAGTGGGCTTAGGGTTCATTTGATTAAGGTGACAAAGTGCCAACCAACTGGTCTCATTGTGTGTCCAGGACAAACTGGACTCCATTCGCCAGGAGCAGACGCGCCTTCGTGAAGAACTCGAGATGGTGGAAGCAGCCTTGTGCGAGCAGGAGAAAAAAAATACTGAAGTCCAAAAAGTTTGTGATGTAAGCGCCTTTCAAATGTGCACCCATACAATAGATGGGTCACAAGTCCAGGGGGCCACAGTAAGGTGCCCTGGTGTGCCACAAGAGGTCCTACTCTTTCAAAGTGGGGAAATGGTTGTTTTTTTCACATCAATAATGATGTGAAAAGAATGTGGAATATTCATAACCGTTATGCATGTCAATGTTGATATATTTAGTTACATCAGCGGCGGCAGTAGCTCAGGAGGGGAGAGTGGTTGTCTGGCAGCCGGAAGGTTGCTGGGTCGATCCCCGAGCTCCATCTAGCGAAGTGTCGAGGTGTCCCTGAGCAAGACGCGGCTGGCGGTGTATGAATGGGTGAATGCCAGGCAACTGTAAATCGCTTTCGATAAAAGCATGATATAAATGCAATCCATTTACCAAAACCATCGGCCGGCATATCCCAAAATGATGATCTAATGACTCAAGTCACTTCACAATTGTACAATTGACAATAATACCTTCGCATTTTCTAGTTTTGTTCTTTTCAAAGTCGTGCGGGGGGGGGGTGGTATAACATGCGGACCAACGCCATTACCGTGTTTCCCTGTGACCACGACGTTGAGGGTGTCAAGGCCGCCACTGCTCAGTCCTTCTCCATCTTCTTGTTCGTCGCAGGTGCTCAGTGTCAGGCCCAAGAGGGAGGTGGTCTTCCAAGGAGAGACCCTGGCCATGCCGGCAAAACCTCTGAAACCCCAGTCCATCTTCGACATCAAGGCTCTGATAAAGTATCCTATGGACGGCGGAACGGCACTGATCACGTTTGACGAAGAAATAGGTGAAAAATACATTGTTTGTGTTTTGAAGTTAGCGATCAAAATTGTCTTCACTGTGCACACACCTTTGTCGTTATTGCACCGTGCTGTGCACTCGGGCCGATTTCACACCCACGTGGGATGAACAAGGTCCGTCGAGGTCGGAGGTCGTCTAACAGCCGGTTCTCTGCTGTGTTGCTCCTCAGTGGCCCAGAACGTCCTGTCGCTGCGGAACCACAGGGTCATGATCGACAAGGAGTGCTTCGTCTCGATGGAGGCCCACCCCATTCAGCTGAGGGTGCCCACCTTGGTCCAGGTAACGCTCAAGACCCACCTCCCGTTGAGAGTTCCCCTGGACTGTGCATAACCCGCCACCCCCCTCGCCTTCACTCTCCTAACCCGAGCACTAACTTGCGTGTTTGTAGGTGTAACGGCTATTTGTCAAAAGATAAAAATAAAAACTTACAACAAATGGCCACTGATGCACCATTTGGATTGGATTGTACTCAGGCAATTTAAGAAGTCCAATTTCCAGGAAAGATCCACGTTTAGATTGATTTATTTCCAGTTCAACAGCAAAATACCGCCTCTCTCTTGCTCTGGGAAAAAAATAAATAAAAAAAACATGTCCCTTCCTGGTGCATCACCTGACATTGATACATCCGCTGCCTTTTATCCTGTCATTCACCCAGCAAGTGATAGGTCTGGTGCTTAGTGCCCCCAGTGGTCTGGTGCTTAGTGCCCCTAGTGGTCTGGTGCTTAGTGCCCCCTAGTGGTCTGGTGCTTAGTGCCCCTAGTGGTCTGGTGCTTAGTGCCCCTAGTGGTCTGGTGCTTAGTGGTCTGGTGCTTAGTGCCCCTAGTGGTCTGGTGCTTAGTGCCCCTAGTGGTCTGGTGCTTAGTGGGTCTGGTGCTTAGTGCCCCTAGTGGTCTGGTGCTTAGTGCCCCTAGTGGTCTGGTGCTTAACCGGTTTCATCTCAGGTGGGATTGTCCACCTAGAAGTATGCTGGATTGATCAGCCTACCCAGTGTGACTCTAGCAACTGGTAGGCTGATCTATCCACCATACATCTGGGTGGACACTCCCACTTGTGATGTCACAAACCGGACATTCTGAAACCGCTTGGAAGGGCTAATCACGCTCACACCTGAAAGGAGTCCTTTAACAAGGCGCCAGTCTTTCAACCTTTAAAGGCGCGTCTTGGTTCTCCGTGTGTCTCCGTGTGTCCTCTCTCAGATGGACACCCGGGTGTGTCCCCGGCGCATCCTGGTGTCCAACCTGCCGGACATGGACACCGACGTCCTCCTGGACAAACTGGAGCTCCACTTCAGCAAGAGCGTCCACGGCGGCGGGGAGGTGGTCAGCAGGCACCTCCAGGACGATGTGAGGAAGGTCGTGCTGGAATTCCTTGCGGACGACAGTGAGTGAGCGGCCGTTAGACGCTGGAGTGGCGGCGGTGGTGAGGAGGAGGAGGATGAGGATGATTCTAGATTCATGATCTCTTTATTGCCGTAGGTAACAAGTACATTGAAATGCTTACTCCCCATTCACTCCTGCAGTATTTTTCTTCACGGAAATTCTAAAACAACTCTGAACAATTAGAAATATAGTAACTAATAAGAACGGTAAAAAGTAAAAAGTGACAAGTAAAGTAGTAATGCTGGTATAAGTAATACTTATAGTATAAGTAATACTTATACTAGCATAATAGATAGTAGCAGCAACACGTGATGATAAAGTATAATGATAAATGATAAGTGACCAGTGCAGTACAGTACAGTGAGAGTGCCTGCATGCTATCTTGCCGAGTTCCTCGTGTAATTGAAGGTCTACCCCTGTAAGTCTAGTGTAGTTGTAGGTCCAATAATAGTCCAATAGCAAAATAGTCAAAAAAATCCAATAATAGTTATGTGGGGTGGGGGTGATGATGATGGGTTAGGGAGTGATGATGGTTCATTTCAGATGGTGTTCATTGCATTTGACAGTGAGTCTAAAGGCTGATTTATGCTTGAAAAAAGACATTTAAAAAAAAAATATCGAGTAGAAGTATTGCTCGCGTACCTGGAGAATTTTCTTGCGTCGTGGACGTTGTCATATTTTGTCGCACAATGTTAGTTTTCTAACGTTGCCATGGAGGTTGTAGTTTTCACCTCCTTATTGGTACTTTGGTCTGTAACATCACTTTGCGTTTACGTAATAACGTGAAACGTAATTCTGCAGAAAGATGGAGAACGGCTGGAGGACAGTCCGGTTACCGCGGAGACGACTGAACCTTTCGCGGAAGCATATGTTGAAAACGTCGCGCGACACTTTTCAAAAGTGTTGTCGAGCACCCAAGCATAAATCAGCCTGAAGTCCAGTGGGGTGGGGGAGTTGTAGTAACATGTTCCTTCCTCTAGTCGCCCACTCGCTGATCCAGACCCGAAACCACAAGGTGCAGCTTGGCAAGAAGAAGGACACAGTGCAGGTGGAACCGTTCGTTACCGGAATCAACACTCACTTAGATGTAAGCTGGTGTCGCCGTCGCTAACCGAAGACCCCCGACGACCTTATTTTTATTTTCTCTCTTTTATTTTGTACAAACGTGTATTAATACTCTAGTATTAGTACCTAGCAATACTCGCTCATGTGTAAAGAAGCACATAGAAGCTTCCTTGCAGATTGCGCTGCATCAGGGACAGAGAGTAATCTATATGTCTTATGTTATGGATATTTCTGCTATATGCCAAATGCCATATTTCTGCTACTACTGCCCTCACTTGTGCATCTGCCCTTACTTACTTGTACATTTCTAATACTCGATAATCAATACTTCTGGATTCTACATTACATTGTGCCGTTCTCTCTCTCTCTGTGTATATATATGTATATTTTCATGTGTATATATACTATATATATATTCATATTTTCAACGCATGTATATATATACATTTTTTTCTCTTATTTTATCTTATTGTCGCCTGCCGTGTCACAAGAGTGTCACTGTTCAGAAAGGCTCTGTGTTACGATGTCCATGTGACGAGCTAGCGGGTGAATCACTCTCCTCTCCGTTGTGTCTGCCAGACCACGATGCTGATGTGCAAGCGCACCGTGCTCCTGACGGACATCCCGGCCGTCATGGAACCCGACAGCCTGCTGGACGTGCTGGAGATTTTCTTCCAGAAGGGCAGCAACGGCGGCGGGGAGATCGCCAGCATAGCGTACAACGCCGTGGGCCACACGACCACCGCCCTCTTCGTGTGCCTTGACTAACTCAAGTTAACAAATTAATGGTGACTCAATGTGATTAATTGGTGAGGCCAATTAAGCCAGCCATCCACCAACACCACACATTCAATTATGAACTTGTGAAACAGTATATATCATACGTTATCAGCTATGGGTTAGCGGTTAGTCTATTACAATTACATTGGCATTCACTTGGCTATATTAATTTGAGGTTATGAACTACCGTATTTTCCGGACTATAAGGCGCACTGTCAATGAACGGGTCTATTTTCATACATAAGGCGCACTTAGAGCCCGGGGGGCCCGACAGCCCGACAGCCAATGATCCCATCATTAGCTCGGATGCGGGCCGGACTCGGGCTTTTTTTTCTCTCTCTCAATTAAATGAAATTAAATTCAAAGAGGCTTTATTACCAGCAGCAGCAGCAGCAGCAGTGGGTGCGTTCAGCGTCACTGGAAGAGTAATAGAGGAGAGGAGGACTGGACTGGCCCCTGAAACCGATTCTTTTCCTTCATGATGCAAAGTGACTTAAAAAGACATGTTGCCATGTTAAGCGGCTGACTGTTTTTGTGTGATTGGACGTTTTTTTTTTTATTATCATGGGCGTAGAATTTAGTGGGGACGCTGGGGACATGTCCCCACCAATATCCACACCTCACGGTTGCGTAATTGCGCATCCTTGGCGCAATATCTGTGATGTCCCCACCAATGTCCAAACAAACATACGCCCTTGATTATTATTATTCTTGGAATGGCCTGTTTTGGTGAATTTTATTTTAGTCAAGGCTTACTCGGGTAAGACAAGCTGTTTTCTCTGTTAATAATAGCGTAACTGTTTCTCCGCACTTCCGTGTGCTTATTGTTCCAATGGTTTTTATAGGCTACGTTTAATAATAAACACTGATATACGCTTTAAGTGTTGAGTTGTTTTTTGTAGCCTATTCACTGGGATATAATTTGTAGTAGCCTATTCAACATTGATCTGATATGTAGCCAATGGATCAACTGTTAATCGCCGCGCAGCTGCTCGTCACTCACTTCAGAAAATAACAAAAATTATTTAACTGCCTACAAAATGCTTCAAACATTTTCCTAAAATAACTTAAAATTGAAATGAAACTAAATATAACCACTTAATGCCATTTCAAAGTGCTCAAATAAGATCGGAAGTCTATAACTAGACTTGTCGCATCTGGGCAAACAAGTCTAGTAATATGGGAGGTAAAAAATGGGCTGGGGGGCCTCACTCTCTCGGGCCAGGGCCGGGCTAGGGCCTACTTCCCAGGCCCGCGCAGTCCTCTATACACACCATAATATTACCGGTATGTTGAAGCACAGTACGTATTACTCCGCAAGGCTAGTATTACGCCGCGGTAGCCGTAATGCGCCGACAATCCATCAAGTATTACTCCGCGGTAGCCGTAATGCGCCGACAATCCATCAAGTATTACCTCCGCGGTAGCCGTATTGCGCCGACAATCAATCAAGTATTACTCCGCGGTAGCCGTAATGCGCCGACAATCCATCAAGCGGTGCGGCTTGACAGATGTGTGAGCGCCGTGTTCCACATCAAATCGGTTCGAGGTAATACATAAGGCGCCACCGGATTATAAGGCGCACTGTCGATTTTGAGAAATTACAGGATTTTAAGTGCGCCTTATATCCGAAAAATACGGTACATTTAAGAGGTTAAATGGAAGTTTTGACAAAGTAGTTTTTACGTGTGCTGCTGTACAAAAGTGAGATTTGCATTTTGTCATGTTTCTTACCAAAGTAAACAAATAATGGCTCATAAATAATGTGGTTAATCATGAACGAGCTTAACTGAGATCGTCGCTCCTTTGCCAGTTTGGGTTTGAAACCTCAATCGGTTGCTCCACGGACTCCTCACGTCGTGCCAGCGGTGTGCAGAGAACTAAACACAGACTTGTAACCACAGCAACCGGCAAACTGGACAGCACTTCTGAATCCAGTCTTGCGAACATTTGCATGAACGCTGGACAAGCCGTCGACTGCGGACAAAAAAAAAATGTTGTCTTGCACACATCTTGTAAGAAGATGTACCCGTCGGTCCAGTCCACTGGGTAGGCTGGTAGACTGGTCTAGTCATCATACATCTAGGTCAGGGTTGGGCAACTGGCGGCCCGCGTCCTCATTCAGTGCGGCCCACGAGTCGCATTGTACTCATCCCTACATACTGGGGACAGTGAAAAAAATAATTGACTCAAATGATTTGTTCTTGGTTGCATCAAATTGACTTCATGTAATTCAATTAGCCTAAATAAAAGGCCTCAAGTTGGAAATAAAGCCTCGGCTGCCTTTTTCTCTCCGGTAGACCTTGCCTTTCACCAAGGCCCAGGTCAGGGATCTGGGGCTTAAACAGGTTGGTGACCACTGGGTTACAGTATCTTATAGTGGAAGCGCACGGTCACAATGTGGCCCTCTGGTAGTGAGGATACTTTTTTTTGTGGCCCTCGCTATCATCAACGTTGCCCATCCCTGATCTAGGTGGACATTCCCACTTGTGATGTCACTAGACGGTAGTCACGTGGCAATTGTGAAACGGCTTGCAATGGCTAATCACACTAATATGTCCCCTTTAAATGACCCGACTCATCGCGTGCACACTGTCGAAGAGAGAAGGAAGACGCGGGACAGCGGCCAGACTACATACACCTCAGGTTTATTTTTTTTTTGTAAAAACACAAAAAGCCAACAAACTGAAACCACAACCAAAAGAGAGGGAGAGAGACGGGGAGGGAGTGGGGTGGAGTGGGAAAAAAGGTGACACACGAAACACAAAAAAGTATCTCTAGCTCGCGACCTAGAGCCTCAATAGTGCAGACCCTTCTTCGGAGAGAGGAGGTGACGGACCCACACAGGAGACGCAGCGATACACTCGGGTCAGGCACTTGATAGACAGAAGGAGAGAAGGGAGATGTGGAGTGGAGTGGGCCTAGTGGTAGCAGAGTACGTTCAAGAGAGAGAGAGAGAGACAGGAGGGACATGATGCCGAACATGACGGCAGACATTAAAAGGTGTGAGTGTGATCAGCCATTGCAAGCCGCTTCACAATTGCCGCGTGACTACCGTCTAGTGACATCACAAGTGGGAATGCCCACCTAGATGTACGATTACGAGATCAGTCTATCAGCGTACCCAGTGGACTGTGCTGTACCGACAGGTAAACTGATCTAGTCGGCATACATCTAGGTGGACATTCCCACTTGTGACGTCACTAGACGGTAGTCACATGGCAATTGTGAAACGGCTCGCAATCACGCTCACACCTGGAGGTTATGTCTCCTTTAAAAGAAAAACATGGAGGTTTGGTTTTGTTTTGCAAAGCTCTGCTGATTTCCTCAGCGAGATCAGTAACGTTTAAAACCGCAAAACGGAAAATGTACCTTCCAATTCATCTTGTACATTGTGATTGCACACGGTCTAGTGTAGGGGTGTGTGTGTGTGTGTGTGTGTGTGTGTGTGTGTGTGTGGGAGACAGCGTACTTCTCCAGTGGCATGTTAGGACATTTAAACATTTAAAAATAGCCTCTTTTGTGCTTAGGCGCTACGTCTACTACCACAACAAGCGAGGATCTTGTATTTCTTTGCTGTGTCAATTATTATTATAATTTTTTTTTGTGTGTGTGTTGTGCGTGCTTAAGATTTCCCAGACCTCGGTAGCGAACCGACCACCCAACCACCCGAAATGCAGAGCAGACATTTTACCGGCCCGCTTAAAAACTCTTACATGGCTATAAATACACACACACACACACACACACACACACACACACATAAACACACACAGCAGACACCACCGGAGGTAAAAACGCAGCTTAAAAAAAAAGAAGGAAAAGAAACAAAATGGCGGCCGCCTCTGGAATCAGAACGAGGCGGCGCCGTCGAACTGAAGCAGCACACTGGCAGGAAACCGTTCCACCATAGCGGTCGTATTGATTATTGATCGGTGATCGGTGATCAGTAACACCTCTGTCCATTCATCCCATTGCATATCAATATCGGCTGTGTTTAGGGGCGTCCTGTAACATTATACAACGTGGCTTGGTTTTGTTTGTCGTCGTTTTTTGCTCGTACAGGACCATCAACAACATGTCGAACCGAAGACTATTCCCATTTAAAAGCTGCTTAAAACTAAGTCACTAGTAGAAAACCTATAGGCTTTCCTTAAAAAACTAAGTAACACTCTATGCGACATGTAGGTGCTTTTACACTTGAAATACTGTCAATAGTTTTGCTCATCTGTAACGAAAAGGAAGACTAGTATTTATCTGCGTTATCACAGCCCTCGGATAACATAACCACAAAAGAGTTAACGGAAGAGAAACTAAAATACATTAAAACGATAAACACATTAAAAGGAAGTGTTGCCCTCATGCAGCCGCCGGCTCCCGGGTACTCCGACTGAACCCGGGGTTCCAGGAGATCACGTGACGCCATTTCTTGTGTGCAGGGCATTGTGGGTACTGTGCAAACTCAACACGGCGTTTCCTTATTGCTACCCGGAATACAAGCGCTCCCAAACTACCCAAAAATTAAAATACAATTCCTTATTACTTTCTAGGATTCGCTAACGGAAAGTAGAAACGGGAAAACCCAACAGACCACAGAGAGAGAGAGAGAGGGAGGAAGAGGGATGGAGAGGGAGGGAGAGGGGAGGGACAGAGGTGCTGTCCGTCTTCTAGGAGCGACCAATAGCGAGGCGCGTAGTATTAGTGGGGGTGTCCGGTGTGGCGTGTGCGTGTTCTTCTGCTGTTGGGACGATACGTGACGCGGAGCCGTGCGTTACGCCACCAGGGGCGCCCAGTCGCTCGGCGTGCGTCCGTACTGCGGAGACACAACCAGAGAACGTGGCAAAGGAGAGGACACCAAGGATCAGGAGAGTGGAAACAAATGGTTGTGTCGAGAGTTATCGTGGACTTATCGTATTAAAGAGTCGCGTTTGGACGACGGACCAACCTGAATGTCGGTGAGCTCTTTGTAGAATCTCTTGGCCAGGTCTGGACCGTTCTGCATCGTGGGGATTTGGTACGTCTGTGTGTGTGTGTGTGTGTGTGTGTGTGTGTGTGTGTGTGTGTGTGTGTGTGTGTGTGTGTGTGTGTGTGTGTGTGTGTGTGTGTGTGTGTGTGTGTGTGTGTGGTCCAGAAAAAAAGCAAATGGAAACAAATTCAGCAAATACTTTATTTCATTGTGTATTGACCAAACACACACACTCAAGGGAGGGACACACACACACTCAAGGGACACACACACGCACACACACACACACACATGCACACAAACACACACACAACCTTGTCCTTGTACAGCAGGCTGCCCACGGGGCAGACCACGCAGGCGGTCCCGGCGCCGAACACCTCCAGGACGCGTCCGGCGTCCAGCGCTGACAGCAGCTCCTTCATGTCCATCCGCCGCTCCGTCACCTTGAACTCACCCTGAGCCCCCGGGGAGGACGAAAAGAACGAGAAGCCAGTCAGAGGAGTCAAATTAAAGTAATGCGGTTCAGGCGGTTACAACCTGCAATCTCGTCGCTCGATGCTACTAAAATCCTACACAGCGCACATTTAAAATCATCATACATCATACATAATACCAAAAACAAAACCCACACTAATCATGTTACGGACCCCTGGTTTTCTTTTAGGTTTCTCGGCACCCCCTGCTGGTTGTTGCTGCATTTGCTGTTGTCCTTTGTGTTCATCCCTGCCCAGATCCTGCTAAGGCCAATCCCCTGTGTGATGAGGTTCACCTGGGAGCTTGACGCTATAAAGCTTCTGCCTTCACTGGTGTGGGGGGAGAAGGAGGAAGGAAGGAAGGAAGGAAGGAAGAAGGAAGGAGAGACACGCTGGCAACCACAATGCTGCGGTCATTTGTCGCTTGCCTACAATTATTGTGTTTGATTAGATTCCCATTAGCCCCTAGATTGACCGTAAACCTGTGTCCTCTCCTATTGTTGTGGCCGCTTTCCTTCTCTCCTTCTCTCAGTGCTGCAGTGTTTTAAATCAACAGAAGTCACCAAGAAGGCGGATGTTGTCGACAGAAGATGATCGGTCGAAACATATTTGAAACCGGAGAAAGTGAGATGCCATTTCACACGGTTCTGAGCACGTCTGCCATTAGACTTGAGATGAACATCCTCCCAGGTTCAGAGACAACGTTAAGAGCAAATCCGGACCCAAGGTGGAGGCGGGTCAGGACCCCGGGGGGGGGTGGACACGGGAGCGGAGACTCACCCAGGCCCGCGCCAGGTCCAGCAGGGACTGCCTGGTGACCCCGGGCAGGATGACCCCGTCCAGGGGCGGAGTCACCAGCTCCTTCTCTGGGGACAATATGGAGATGACGCGCAAACATGAAGCAACGTGGACAAGCACACGGTTGGGGAATGTTTCTGCTTGGGTCTCTCGTGTGTGTGTGTGTGTGTGAGAGAGAGAGATGGAGGCAGAGAGAGAAGAGATAGAGAAGCAGAGAGACAGACAGGCACTGAGAGATAGACAGAGAGCAAGACAGAAGTAGAGGGAGACAGGTGCAGAGAGAGAGAAAGAGAGACAGATACAGAGAGATAAACAGAGAGTGGGACAGAAGCAGAGGGAGACAGGTACAAAGAGAGAGACAGATACAGAGAGATAGACCGAGAGAGATGGAAGCAGAGAGAGACAAATGCAGAGAGAGACAGACAGGCACAGAGAGACAGAGAGAGAGACAAATGCTGAGAGAGAGACAGTCAGCTAGCCAGTGAGACCGATACAGTGAAAGACACAGAGCGAGCGTCAGAGAGCGACAGATGCAGAGAGACGGGTGCAGAGAGTGAGACAGGGACCGAGGAGGCTCTGGCGGCGAGGGCCTGACTGACCTCCGCTCTCCGTGGTCCAGTAGATGAAGAGGTTCATGGTGCCGACCTCGGTGATCTCCTCCTGCTCGCCGTAGAGCCACAGCACCTGCTGGCAGCCCTTCTTCACCGCCTCGTTCTGCACCGCGATCGTCGGTCCGTAGTTCCTGGAGACCAGAACCACAGCAATAATCAATCAATCAATCAATCATCGACACAATATGAGCCTACCAGTTGCTATAGTCCACTGGGTAGGCTGGTGGTAGGCTTTTGAAAATCTATTGGAACGGCTAGTCACGCTCACACCTCTGGGCCTCATCTGACCCAGAGTCAGGCTGATTAGACTGGGTGGGGCTGCACACGTCGTGGTGCGTTGGGCAATCAAGTTGCACAGGATAGACCGGCCATTAACCACACACACACACACACACACACACACACACACATCACACACACACACACACACCACACACACACACACACACACACACACACACACACACACACACACACACACACACACACACACACACACACACACACACACACACACACACGTTTACCTACTGCTCTGCCTGCAAAAAAAACATCACAACTCCACGATAAACGGTCAGTTCACCTGGACTCTGCATAACCCCCCCCCCCCCCCCTCTCTGTGAATCCCTAGCACTAACTTGTGGCATATTGTATGTTCTTAGATGATGGCAATGTGCTCAGAATTGCACTTCTGTTCTTATCCCAGATATTGTGCCGGCAACCCAGAAATTATGAAACTCGTTCTATTAGCCTCGTGAATATGAATTTCAAACCTGTTCTATTCTTATCTTTATGTACACAGTGATATACGCCGTGCTCTCCTTCAACAAATGTTACTCTTTGTAAGTCCGCTTTGCATTAAAATTGCCCCATAAAAGTAATGTTATGAGTGATACACACAAACAACTCACCCCCCCATCTGGTACTCGCCCTACGCCCCCCGCCGCGCCCGGAGAAGGTGGGGTCGGCCAGCAGGGACACGCGGTGGAAGGAGCCCGTGGACGAAGTAGGGCCCAGGGAACCCCACGATGACGAAGATCGATCGGCCTTCCCCGGCCGGGACACCGCCCAGCGACGGCTGATCCACCCGACGGGGGGGGGGAGAGATGAAGAGAGGGCGAGGATCGAGAGATGGGAGAGATGGGAGAGGAAGAGGTTTAGCTGGAAAGACACCACCCTATGACCACTGGGTTTTCAAACAGATTTTTCAGTAATTTCATACATATGACTACTGAATGACCATACTGACATGATAATGCCTGACCGCAGTGCAATGTCTTTATTTGAGCAGGACACGCACAAAAACCAGTTTCCCCTCAAAGCCTCACCTCGATGCCTATGAAGGTGGGCCTGATGTAGAGGCTGGGTCCTGGGAGTACGGCACCACTCCTGGTCCACCTACCAGCTTCTTGATACACCCCAACAGCTCCGCCTTGTCAAAACGCCTGCACAGACAACATGGCTCTGGTCAGCCTCGGTGCCTCGTGCCTCGGTGCCCCCCCCACCCCCCACCCACCCCACCGGCCTAGGCAGCCTCGGGCCTCCATTAGCCCGGCTTCATTAGCATCTACTAGCACGCCTCTCGCCAGTGTATAGACCTCGTTGGACGGTTAGCAGTGGATCAGGACCGACCACGATAAACCATTAGAATCGAGAACGCCAACTCCATTCAACAGTAAAGTTGAATCAATGTGTACTTTTGATCTGCACTCGTAATCGCTATTAATAAAACATTCATAGGTGTGGGCGGTGGCCTATTTCCATACGTTTCATGCCAGCTGCTGTTAATAATTGCACCAGGGTGGAATGTTATTACACAATAAAATGAACGTCCATGTTGAACCTCCTATGCTCAAACACGAACCAGAACTACCGGTGATTGATCAATAAATAGCAACTTGTTATTCTGAGCCAATTGCTGAATGCATACATTTGAGCATTAAAATAAAAAGGGCATTCATTGAGATTAATAAAATTGACCTTCAGCGAGACACTGGGTTGCAGCGCTACAGAACAGCACTAGATGTGTTGTTCTGTGGCCTCCCCAAGAGAGAGACAAAGAGAGAGTGTGTGTGTGTGTGTGTGTGTGGGGGGTTGAGAGAGAGGAGGGGAGAAGGAGGAAGGGGGAGGGAGGAGGTGTTGTGTGTGGTGGGTGTGTGTGTGTGTGTGGTGTGTGTGTTGTGTGTGTGTGTGTGTGGGTGTGGTTGAGAGAGAGGGAGGGGGAGAAGGAGGAAGGGGAGGAAGGAGGTGTGTGTGTGTGTGTGTGTGCGTGTGTGTGGTTGAGAGAGAGGGAGGGGGAGAAGGAGGAAGGGGGAGGGAAGGGAGGAGTGTGTGTGTGTGTGTGTGTGTGTGTGTGTGTGTGTGTGTGTGTGTGTGTGTGTGTGTGTGTGTGTGGTGTGTGTGTGTGTGTGTGTGTGTGTGTACACTACTCACAGGCAGGGAGCTCCTCTCTGCACTGCGGTGCATGCGCTCCATGTTGTGCATGGGCCTGAAGAGACGGATGCGGTCGTCCACGCCGCGGAACGCCTTCATGCCCTCGAAGAGCTGACACACACACACACACACACACACACACACACACACACACACACACACACACACGCAAGATGGATTCCCCTTCATGAGAGCCTTCCTAGCATCCCTCCACAGTGTTCCCATTGGCTCCCTTGTTCCCTCATTCACTAGTCCTCATATAGTCAGCGCCTACTGTCTGGTACTGTTCAGGGAACCATTGAGGCAGAGCATAGGGGGGGTAGGGGGCGGAGTCATGTCGGTTAACGTGAAAGACCCTGCAGACTGACGAGGGCTTTAAGAGACGTCCTGAACTCCAAATTGCGGGATCGCAAAACCCGGTTGTGTTGCGGTTTACGATGCGTCGCCATTATTGCACCGCCGTGAGAGGGCCGACAACGAGCGCCACCGGCGTTATCCGGCGCAGCGACTCCTGCTCGGCTAGCGTTGCTCTTGAATTAGTAATTAGCCATGAAAATATAAACCATGAGCCATGTGGACTGATTCAACCAAATTGATTTACAGCTAGTAGTCGGGCAACAGGCTAGTGGTTGATTCCTATTTGCAGGCAGCGATTGGCTATCAGACGAGTCACATGCACCAATCACCATGGCTGGTCTGTCCAATAGTCTGTACAAAGTGATCTCTCTCT
>PIJE02001117.1:42500-70304 GCA_002895965.2 Coryphaenoides rupestris | reverse complement strand
GGCGGGGAGTCCAGCCAGGAGAGAGTTGCAGTAGTCGAGATGAGTGATAACGAGCGCTTGGACCAGGATCTGCGCTGCTTCACGTGTGAGGAAGGGCCGGATCTTGCGGATGTTGTAGAGAGCAATTCTACAAGATCGGGCCACAGAAGTAATGTTGGCATTGCAGGACAGCTGGTCATCCAGTACCACGCCAAGGTTCCTTGCCGTGGGTGCAGGGGAGACTTCGATGTCCTCGATGGTGACAAGTAGGTCCATCTGAGGGCAGTCTTTCCCCGGTATGAAGAGAAGCTCAGTCTTGTCGAGGTTGAGCTTTGTGCAGGCAACCCAGAAATTATGAAACTCGTTCTATTAGCCTCGTGACTAAGAATGCTTGAAACCTGCTCTGTTCTTATCTTTATGTACCACAGTGATATATCGCTGCTTCTCCTTCAACAAATGTACTCTTTGTAAGTCGCTTTGCATGAAATCCCCTAAAAGTAAATGTAATGAGGTGATACACACAAACACTCACCCCCCCATCTTGTACTCGCCCACGCCCCCCCGCCAGGCGCGGACGAAGGTGGGGTCGGCCAGCAGGGACACGGGGTTGAAGGAGCCGGTGGCGAAGTAGGGCCCCACGGGACCCACGATGACGAAGATCATGGCCTTCCCCGGCCGGGACACGCCCAGCGACGGCTGACCACCCACGGAGAGGATGAGAGAGGGGAGGACGAGAGAGGAGAGATGGGAGAGGAAGAGGTTTAGCTGGAAAGACAACCACCCTAGACCACTGGGTTCTCAAACAATTTTTCAGTAATTTCATGAATGAATGAATGAATGAATAAATGAATGAATGAATGTCTTTATTTGAGCAGGGACACGGCACAAAGAACCAGTTTTCCCCCTCAAAGCCTCACCTCGATGCCTATGAAGGTGGGCCTGATGTAGAGGCTGGCGTCCTGGGAGTACGGCACCCACTCCTGGTCCACCTCCACCAGCTTCTTGATGCACCCCAACAGCTCCGCCTTGTCAAACGCCTGCACAGACAACATGGCCTCCTGGTCAGCCTCGGTGCCTCGGTGCCCCACCCCCCCCCCCCCCCCCCCCACCCCCCACCGGCCTAGGTCAGCCTCGGGCCTCCATTAGCCTCGGCTTCCATTAGCATCTACTAGCACGCATCTCGCCAGGTGTACTAGACCTCGTTGGACGGTTAGCAGTGGATCAGACCGACCACCATAACCATTAGAATCGAGAACGCCAACTCCATTCAACAGTAGTTGAATCAATGTGTACTTTGGATCTGCACTCGTGAATCGCTATTAATAAACATTCATAGGTGTGGGCGGTGGCCTATTTCCATACGTTTCATGCCAGCTGCTGTTAATAATTGCACCAGGGTGGAATGTTATTACACAATAAAATGATACGTCCATGTTGAACCTCCTATGCTGCCAATAACACGAACCAGAACTACCGGTGATTGATCAATAAATAGCAACTGGTTATTCTGAGCCAATTGCTGAATGCATACATTTGAGCATTAAAATAAAAAGGGCATTCATTGAGATTAATAAAATTGACCTTCAGCGAGACACTGGGTTGCAGCGCTACAGAACAGCACTAGATGTGTGGCCTCCCCAAGAGAGAGACAAAGAGAGAGTGTTGTGTGTGTGTGTGTGTGTGGTGTGTGTGTGTGGGGTTGAGAGAGAGGGAGGGGGAGAAGGAGGAAGGGGGAGGGAAGGGAGGTGTGTGTGTGTGTGTGTGTGTGTGTGTGTGTGTGTGTGTGTGTGTGGTTGAGAGAGAGGGAGAAGGAGGAAGGGGGGAGGGAACGGGAGGTGGTGTGTGTGTGTGTGTGTGGGGGGGTTTGAGAGAGAGGGAGGGGAGAAGGAGGGAGGGGAAAGGGAGGAGTGTGTGTGTGTGTGTGTGTGTGTGCGTGTGTGTGGTTGAGAGAGAGGGAGGGGGAGAAGGAGGAAGGGGGAGGGAAGGGAGGAGTGTGTGTGTGTGTGTGTGTGTGTGTGTGTGTGTGTGTGTGTGTGTGTGTACACTACTCACAGGCAGGGAGCTCCTCTCTGCACTGCGGTGCATGCGCTCCATGTTGTGCATGGGCCTGAAGAGACGGATGCGGTCGTCCACGCCGCGGAACGCCTTCATGCCCTCGAAGAGCTGACACACACACACACACACACACACACACACACACACACACACACACACACACACACACACACACACACACACACACACACACACACACACACACACACACACACACACACACACACACACACACACACACACACACACACACAAGATGGATTCCCCTTCATGAGAGCCTTCCTAGCATCCCTCCACAGTGTTCCCATTGGCTCCCTTGTTCCCTCATTCACTAGTCCTCATATAGTCAGCGCCCTACTGTCTAGGGTACTGTTCAGGGAACCATTGAGGCAGAGCATAGGGGGGGGGGTAGGGGGCGGAGTCATGTCGTTTAACGTGAAAGACCCTGCAGACTGACCGAGGGCTTTAAGAGACGTCCTGAACTTCCAAATTGCGGGATCGCAAAACCCCGGTTGTGTGCGGTTTACGATGCCGGTCGCCATTATTGCACCGCCGTAGAGAGGGCCGACAGACGAGGCCGCTCTACCGGGCGAGCGACTCCTGCTCGGCTAGCGTTGCTCTGAATTAGTTAATTAGCCATGAAAATAATAAACCATGAGCCATGTGGACTGATTCAACCAAATTGATTTACAGCTAGTAGTCGGGGCAACAGGCTAGTGGTTGATCCTATTTGCAGGCAGACGATTGGCTATCAGACGAGTCACATGCACCAATCACCATGGCCTGGTCTGTCCAAGAGACCAAATAGTCTGTAGCAAAGGTGTCAAACTCATTTGAGGTTGAGGGCCGTAACAGACTACTTAGCGGGGGTCGCACTAACAAAATACCTTTGATATGATTGAAGATGTACTCTGTGTGCGAGTTTTAAAATGTCTCATTACCTTAATTAAAGTGAAATGAGGAAATGAATGAATATACACATGGCTAGAGTCAGAGATTTAGGCCAACTTGTTTTCTTTTTTTCTCAAGTTTCTAGTAATCCTCTTTAACACGACATCGCATTGCATCGTCAGAAGGGTCGACTGAAAAGGGTTTAGCGATGAACAGTCTCAGCTCCCTGAACTCTGTGAAATGTGAAAATGCACATTGCAACCTTTGCAGCTTAGTGGTTTGTTTGTGTGATTGTGGATAAAGTGAAGAAATCACTAAGAAAGAATTTTTTTTTTTAATCCATTTTATGAGATTGCCTCAGGAGCCGGATTGGATCAGCTTGCGGGCCACATCCGGCCCCGGGGCCACATGTTTGACACCCCTGGCCTATTGCCGCAAGGACCTGAGGTGAGGGAGGGAGAAGGAGGAGGAGGCTGACCTCTACGGAGTAGTGCAGGGCGGAGCTGGCGGGGTGGAGCGACAGGTTCTGGAAGGGCTTGATCTGCGGCGCCTCCCAGCCCTCCTTGTCCGACCAGCAGATGGTCAGCATGTGGTCCGAGAACTGCTTGCCGAAGACCAGGGAGGCGGGCTCGGGCTTAGGGCTGGGGGCGGCATTACGCTCGATGACCACGTCTGACGCCTGGGGTTGAGAGAGAGAGGGGGACGGGGGGGGGGGATAGAGGGGAGGAGGGGAGGGGGAGGAGGAGAAGGAAGAGGAGGGGGAGGACGAGCGGCGGCGACAACACAAGACAAGAGGAAGAAGAGGGCAAGCAGACGAATGCGGTGATTGCCTTCATCGGAGGATTAATGAGATTATCGAGCATGCACTCGCTGGAAAATTAATGATTTAAAGATCCCATGCCACACCTATTTTATTCATTTTTTTATAATCATTGATGTCCTTTGATCAAGTTTGTAACATTATTTGTGTTGGAAATGTCTTGGATGGCTTATTTCAAGCTATTCTAGCATGTCTGAAAAGCCTGGTAGAAAAGACAACTGCTTTTCTAATGAATATTTAATGTATTAATGAGCTTTGCTCTGATTGGATCGCTGTTCTCATGAATATCCAATATTTAAATGTTGCTTTGCTCTGATTGGTTCAGCTGTGGATGACAAAGCAGCTGTCAACATGCTTACCGTGCCACAGCACGTCATCGTCTTCGAAATGCGCCGAACACATTGAACACAGCGAACACATTGAACACAGCGAACACAGCGCTCATCTGGTTCCATAGTGTTTTGATATTTCTCCAAAAATAAATTGCAACCATTTCTCCCTCAGAAATGGTTGAATTTCTGTGGGTGGTTACGAACCAACCAAGTGGGCGGGGCCATGAATAATAATTAGTCAACGCTACGTAGCACTGACGGCTTATCCAGATTGGCTCAATTTTTCTGCCTTTTTCCTTTCATTGGCTATTGCATACAGCAGACAAACTGCATAGATTTCAAACTCACCACAGGACACAAACTCATTCTGACCTGTTATTTAACAAACAATAGGAAAAATGGGATTTGAATGGCATGGGATCTTTAATTAATTGGTGGCGTCGCAGAGGACAACACATCGAAGGCACATTGGGTAATCTGTTTGTTCGGCGACACAAATTACACGTTTGACACAAATTGAAATACACAGAAAGTGAGGGGAGGAGAGACAAGACAGTTCAAAGTTGTGTGATGGTGAGGATGAATAAAGAATAATAATAATAATAATAATAATAATAATGAATAAAGAGTCACATATCACAGAAAAACAATGATGGTGACTGGTAGCAGGGTTGTGCGATTTTCCACGAGAACGGAAGTCCATAAAGATACCGATTACCATCTCAAAATAAGTCTCGTTGAGGACAGAGAATTTGATCTGTTGACGTTGGCTAATCAGTGGGACGCTAGTGATGGTGCCAATATGGCAGCTAGCGCCATTTGTGTCCCCATACGTGAATGACAGATTTGCTTGTCAACTTGCAATTCTCAATGAACGTGGACCGAATTTCCCGTTTATACTTTTCCCAAAAATGTGCCCCACTATTACATAGCTTCATGGCCGACATGTTAGCCGTGGCCGAGAACTAGCGCCTCCGCCTCAAACACAACCGTTGCTCCAGTGACAGGAAGCATGTGACAGGAAGCACATGCTGCATAGTTTTAGTTCTGTCTGCAAGGTTGCGCCGGCATTTTCCTGTGTTTGATCCATTTTCCTCACTGTGCAATAATTGTGCGCAGTAAAATAAAAGTACCATAATGTCCACTTTCTCAGAGTGAGAGCAGAAACTCTCTATAGACACATTAAAAGCGTGGTTCATTGTGAAATTGGTCGCTTTATTGTGATGCTTTTTCGACAATTGAACCGTGAATGTTTGACTGAGAGGTTAAAAAGTTTTTAAAAGGATATCGCCCAACCCTACTGACTACATGTTAAATATTTGCTAACCTTTTTCTTAAAGACCTACCCAACCCCCCCCACACACACACACACACACACAGTAATAAACCCACTGTAGACGTGTTATTACCTTGAAGGAACTGGCAAAACGCAAGGGCCTGAGGGAGAGGGTCTGAGCGGAGCGTCTGTGAAGAACCTGCAAACAATGGACAGGAAAGACTGCAACATGATCCCCTACTCTCCAGCACAATTCATAGGATTCCACTTTTCAATCGGGGGTTAACTAGCACTACGATTATCTATGATCCATCGAATACGATTGACTGTCACCATTTGCCTGCCAGCCCAGCACAGTTTTAGTGTCTTAGTTCCCCGTTTTTTCAAACACATCTGATTTAGTAGCGGTGCACACATTCCAATATCGACTCTCTCAACTCTACATTTACATTTCAGGCATTTGTCAGACGCTTTTATACAAAGCGATGTACAAAGAGTACATTTGTTGAAAGAGAGACAGCAATATATCGCTGTGGTACATAAACGTAAGAATAGAGCAGGTTTCAAGCGTTCATAGTTGCAAGGCTAATAGAACGAGTTTCATAATTGCAGGAACAACATCTAAGAACATACAATATGCTAAACAATGCAAAGTACTATTAATAACGCCAAGATGTACAAAGACGCAAGATAGTTATAGTTGTAACTCTACTGCACGCTTGACTAGTTGGATAAAAGTGTCTGCCAAATGCCCTAAACGTTATGTAGTTGTGAATCATCTCCAATTGTACACTTGCCGGTTCGACATTTCATGCGTTGAAATAAAAGACGGGAGACTTTTTTTTCTTCTGTGCACTAAAAGGCTTATTTCTCTCACATGTTGAACACAAGTATGTGCATGTCTGTGGCACGTCACGTTACTGATTAAACAGTAACGGGCCCAAGCCACAGCTGAGTGTGGCTTGGGCCGCTGTAAAATGTGCGGTCGCAATCACACACAACACAACGCCACGGAGCAGATGTTTGGAGGGGCCGTGGTCACAACTGGTGACTGCAGGAATGTTGCCGTTGAACTGAATGTAAAATGAATCTCCACGCAGTGCCGCTCCAGAGACTTTTGGCACAGTGACCGAGCTCACACCACCCACGAGTCCATTCAATTATTTAATCCAGCGTCACACTTGGTTCCGCTTACTGAATTACTACCGAGTAGCAAGAGGCAAAGATAACATGCAGGTGGAGTTTAAGTGGAAAAGCCAGACGACACTCGAGTTTCTCTTTTTTGTTCTATCCGAGTGCAAACAAGACACCTTCGCCACGATGACATGGCAAAGGTGTGTTGTGTTGCGTCAGCGGCAACACCTTGACTAGTATTAGGCTCCTCCCCACATAGCTTGATGTGAGCTGGAGGCTTGAAATAGCAGCGCCGCGCGCACACACACACCACACACAACACACACACACACACACACACACACACAGCACACACACACACACACACACACAACACACAACACACACCACACACACCCACACACACACACACACACACGATGGCGGCAGCAGCAGCTCTCCGTACGGTGAGTCCAGAGATCAACGAGTTTCTTTATTTATTTTGTATTATCGCTCTCTCGCTTTATTTGTCCTCGCTGGAGGCCGTTAACGTTAATCATTCACACGGGTGAACGTCCATGCGTGAGCCCATCAACGCGACGTAATGCACTCCAGGCTTCATTTATCAGGCTTATGGTGATTAATGGTGATTTGTGGTAATTTATGGTGATGTATGGGGTGCTGCCGCCAAAACACAGTAAAAAAACAACAACAACGCATAATTAACATATTAACATGTTGACATATTAATATTAATATACTCCTTAAATAACAATTAGGCTTATGGTTTCGGCCACTAGATAAACACAGACACACACACACACACAGACAGACAGACAGACAGACAGACACACACACACACAGACACACACACACAGACAGACAGACAGACAGACAGACAGACACACACACAGATTACATTTACATTGAGTGCATTTGGCAGATGCTTTTATCCAAAGTGACTTACAAGGGGTACATCTGTTGACAGAGACAGCAATATATCTTTATGTGGCACATAAAGATAAGAATAGAGCAGATCTCCAGCATTCATAAGATAAGATACAACTTGTGAAGGAGGTTGCATAGCAATAGAATTGCCGGTATAAACAATAGAGAAATAAACAGTAGAATAATACAAATACAATAACAGATTTACACATTTACAGTGAGTCTAAGCCTAGGAGACATATATAAATGTAGGTAAGATTCAGTCAGCAAAATGAAGGTAATAATAATAATAATGGTAAGAGGAAGTATTGCACATGATATAAAGAATATTAAGAATATTGCACATAATGATGAAAGGTAATGTAGCATGGTAATATTGCAAGGATAATATTGAGAAGAAGTATTGCACATGACATTAGATTTGCACATGATGATGAGAGGAGAATAGAATAGTATTGCAATAGTAATTGCAAGGACACACACACACACACTTCATAAGGTTTATTTTTTTTTCACAGCAGGTCGAGGGGGGTCGTGTGTGTGTGTGTGTGTGTGTGTGTGTGTGTGTGTGTGTGTGTGTGTGTTTGCTCACATTTGCTCACATGCGATACCGAAACAGAGCAGATAGACAGAGAGGGAACCACGATGGGTGGAGAGCGAATGAGAAGTGATTCACCGTTGATTTTACCGTTAAATTCTGTTTCCTGGAAAACAGCCTGCGTGTCACATGACCTGCTTTTAAAGGACTCCTGTTATACCACCAGGTGTGAGCGCTATTAGCTCTTCCAAGCAGTTTCCGAATCTCCATTGGGAGTGCCTACCCAGATGTACTGTATGTTGGATAGATCAGCCTACCGGTTGCTACATACAGTCCACTGGGTAGGTCTGGTAGGCTGATCTATCCAGCATACTGTACATCCGGGTGGACAACTCCCACTTGTGATGTCAAAAACCGGAGATGAAACCCGGCATGGAATGGCTAATCACGCTCACACCTCTGTGGTATAATAGTAAGATGTCTCCTTTCAAGAAACATTTGTTTTTGGCACGATTTTTATATTTCTCGGTCAAAATAAATCATCTGGAGTTTCCTCGCTCCTGAACACGGTGCTCCACGGGTGAAACACAGACACACAGTGAAACACAGACACACACTGAAACACAGACACACACAGACACACACTGAAACACAGACACACAGTGAAACACAGACACACAGTGAAACACAGTGAAACACAGTGAAACACAGACACACAGTGAAACACAGTGAAACACAGACACACAGTGAAACACAGACACACAGAACACAGAAACACAGTGAAACACAGTGAAACACAGACACACAGTGAAACACAGTGAAACACAGTGAAACACAGACACACAGTGAAACACAGTGAAACACAGACACACAGTGAAACACAGACACAGTGAAACACAGTGAAACACAGACACACAGTGAAACACAGTGAAACACAGACACACAGTGAAACACAGTGAAACACAGACACACAGTGAAACACAGTGAAACACAGTGAAACACAGACACACAGTGAAACACAGTGAAACACAGACACACAGTGAAACACAGACACACAGTGAAACACAGTGAAACACAGTGAAACACAGACACACAGTGAAACACAGACACACAGTGAAACACAGTGAAACACAGACACACAGTGAAACACAGACACACAGTGAAACACAGTGAAACACAGACACACAGTGAAACACAGACACACAGTGAACCAGTGGAACACAGTGAAACCCAGTGAAACACAGACACACAGTGAAACACAGACACAGTGAAACACAGTGGAACACAGACACACAGTGAAACCCAGTGGAACACAGACACACACACAGACACACAGTGGAACACAGTGGCGCTTTCATCTGCACGGAAGGGCTGGGCGCCACCGTTGGATGATGAAAACAGAACCAACAGTTTATGCATCTGCTGGCAGACCGGTAGGCACAATTCTGTTTCACTTCTTATTTCACTTTCAACGTTAATATTACTGTCCAACATCATGTGCTATATTATTATTATTATTATTATTATCATGTTGTCTATAAATATTATCTATCACACTACTTTCGGAGTAAGAGCGTGGATTTAGGCTCAGGAAAATGCAGATGGGACAAAAGTAAAAGTCAAGCTAAAGCAGGATTTATGTCAGAGTAGGGCTGGGTATCGAAATTCGGTACTTTTTTGGTACCGACCGAATCACTGCGGTACTACCGAGCACCGGCAGAGGTCAGAACATTCGGTGCCAAACTTCGGTACTTTTTTTTTTTTTTTCCTCGTCTCTCATCCAATCACTATATTTGTTCTAAAATCTAACGTGACTGCTGGTTTAGGTGGCGGTATCAAGGGCGTATTGTTGTTTAGGACATTGGTGGACATCACAGATATTGCGCCAAGGATGCGCAATTACGCTCCCGTGAGGCGCGCGTCGGGCTCCGAGTCAGCGTCTCTGGGGGGCGGGGCTCCGTTAATCGCGTCCTTGCGTCCTACGTCACTACGCATGTAAACACTGAGCCATGTGGATGTCCAAACCACGGTCCAAGGTCTGGTTACATTTAGTAAAAAGTAGGGACGTGCAAAATGTAATATTTGTGATCAGACCATAGCTGGCGCGGGCGGCAACACTTCTAATTTAATGAAGCATTTAATCTCACACATCATTAACCTGAGACAAGAGAGCTGCACTGTGTTTGACTGTAAACACCGACTACTGACGTTACTACTAGCGGTAACGTTAACGATCACGGGGAACAGACTGCTTCCTCAACATGGATAGAGTAAGTTAAAATGTGGACATTTTAAACTTAAAATGCATCAATCTGGTGCAATTTGAGAGCTTCTTTCTCTGTGTGTGAAAATGTTAGACATTTTCAAGTTAAAACTATAAGGCATAATCTGGTGAACTTAGAGGGGGGTGGGATCATTAAAGCTCAGTTTTCATTCTGTTGTGGGCCGCCACAAATAAATCAATGTATGGGAAACACGGCCTAGTTTACTAATTGTCTAAGTGAAAAAGGAGCAATAAATATTTCATACTTGAAATGAATGACACTTGGACTCTTTCTATTTGGAAAAACTAATGTAAAAAGACTTGTATTACAGTAAAAACATGTTCCGGCGATTGCATTATGAAATGTGCTTTTATTTACACATAGGTATCGAAAAAAGTATCGTTTTGGCACCGGTATCGAAACTCAGGTACCGATACCGGTACCGAAAAATTTGAAACGATACCCAGCCCTAGTTTTGAGATGACGATGGGTAGTTACTTCTAGTATAACTTACTTCTAAACATTTGCCCATCGTAGCCATTTTCTGTGGGGGTTATATACTGTAATTCTCAAGGAGACCGTGATATCCCAACCAAACTATTTTACGTTTAAAGTTTGACTTACTCCCCAGGAAAGTTACGAGCTACACTGCTAGAATTAAA
This sequence comes from Coryphaenoides rupestris, assembly GCA_002895965.2. Classification (NCBI taxonomy): domain Eukaryota; kingdom Metazoa; phylum Chordata; class Actinopteri; order Gadiformes; family Macrouridae; genus Coryphaenoides; species Coryphaenoides rupestris. The sequence continues at coordinate 59,426 of PIJE02001117.1, read as the reverse complement.
CCAACCAGATCCCCTTTTTTAATCAAGTCTTCACTGGGTTTATTGAACTTGATCTCTTACTTAAATTACACAGAGTTGAACACACACACACACACACACACACACGAGAGCCAGAACACACAATCTATGAGGTCATGTCCTCATCACTCAACTCCCTTCACCGGGTTGTGCGTGTGTGTGTGTGTGTGAGTTTTGCGGTGTGTGTGTGTGTGTGTGTGTATGTGTGTGTGTGTGGCAAGTGTCAACATAGTCCTTGGATCGGGTCGGGTCCCTACTGTTTTGGAATACATCGGTGTGTTTGTCTGTGTATGTGAAAATGTGTTGGTGGACTGATTCCGTGCCAACTCTGTATAAAACCATAATAGCATCACAGGCTAGCGTGCAAACACAGGCAGACGCATTAACCTTAATTAATCCACTCTTATGAAGTACGCTGCATCATCTTGCCCCCCTCTCTCCCTCTCTCTCTCTCCCTCTCTCCCTCTCACTCTCTCACTCACTCTCTATCCACTGTATCTCTGTGTCTCTCGCCCGCTCCCACAAAAGTAATTTCCCAAATCGTGGGTGAGATCATGTGACAGGTGACAGGTCAGGGCAGGACAGCCGGCGCCACACACACACACACACACACACACACACACACACACACACACACACACACACACACACACACACACACACACTCAGACACACACACACACACACACACACACACACCACCGACATGGTGGTGTGTGTTGCAGGCACACACACAGATATATACTGTAAATATATATATAGAGAGAGAGACAGAGAGACAGAGAGAGACATAGAGACAGACAGAGCGAGACAGAGAGACATAGAGAGACAGAGATAGAAAGAGACAGATGCTCCCAGTAAGCCGTGCTACATCTGAGTATAGCAGGAAGACAGAGAGACAGACAGACAGAGAGATGGGATTTGACGAGGCCGGCGTTTCTGGCGGTGATGGTGGTGGTGATGATGATGATGGTGATGATGCAACCCGCTCGTACCGACGAGTGGAAAAATCAAGCGGGGAGTTTAGGACCCAGCAGACCAGATACAGAGAGGCTTTATGAGTCCTGGCTGCAGACAGATGGGGGGGTTCATACACAGGCTATTGATGAAATGTGTGTGTGTGTGTGTACAAACACACACACACACACACACACACACACACACACAACGACCCCCCTCCACCTGCTGTGAAAAAAAAATAAACCTTATGAAGTGTATGTGTGTGTGTGTGTGTCCTTGCAATTACTATTGCAATACTATTCTATTCTCCTCTCATCATCATGTGCACTAATCCTAATGTCGTGCAATACTTATTCTCAATATTATCCTTGCAATATTACCATGCTACATTACCTTTCATCATTATGTGCATTATTCTCAATATTCGTTATATCATGTGCAATACATCCTCTCACCATTATTATTATTGTTATTACACTTCAATTATTGCTGACTGAATCTTACCTCCATTTATATATGTCTCCTAGGCTTAGACTCACTGTAAATGTGTAAATCTGTTATTGTATTTGTATTATTCTACTGTTTATTTCTCTATTGTTTATACCGGCAATTCTATTGCTATGCAACCTCCTTCACAAGTTGTATCTTATCTTATGAATGCTGGAGATCTGCTCTATTCTTATCTTTATGTGCCACATAAAGATATATTGCTGTCTCTGTCAACAGATGTACCCCTTGTAAGTCACTTTGGATAAAAGCATCTGCCAAATGCACTCAATGTAAATGTAATCTGTGTGTGTGTCTGTCTGTCTGTCTGTCTGTCTGTCTGTGTGTCTGTGTGTCTGTGGGTGTGGGTCTGTCTGTCTGTCTGTGTGTCTGTGGGTGTGTGTGTGTCTGTCTGTCTGTCTGTCTGTGTGTGTGTGTGTCCTCCTCCTAACAGCTGATTGGCCGGATGGGCACAGAGGAGGAGAGTGGGCTGATGGCTCTGTTCCTGGCGGCCGACGCCACCTTCTGTACCGGGATCGACCTGCTGCTCAGCGGGGGGGCGGAGCTTAACTATGGCTTCAAAAACCAGATTCCGTGACTATGTCATCAAATGGTTTCCTAACTGCCTTAGTGATGCTGATGTGGCGATTCCACAATGTGGCATTCACATTTTATTACATTTTATTTCATATTTTATGTTTTAAAAACAATAATGAATGATTTTTTGTAATCTTATTCCTTGATTGGTTCGCATTAAATGTATTTGATTCATTTGCATGTTGTGTTATTTTTTCTTTATTGATAAGGTGTTTATTATTGAGAGGCAGACCTCCACAAGAGGCTCCTCCGCAGCTGAGGGTAAACCCTCAAAATGCTTGAATCACAAAACGGTTAATTAAAAATACATTAAAACTAAAACGGTTCCAACGAATTGGGAGCATGAAGCCAGAAGTCTGCATAGCTAGCATTAGTATTAACTCATGGAGTCTGTGAACGGCCGATGGCAGAGGACCTGAGAGAGGCCTGACTCGCTCAGAGCTTTTCATTAGTGGACAAAGTAATCGTGTAATCTTTTGCACTATGTAGGACCGCACAAGGAATGATGGATCATTCGCAGTAAGTTTTTCAGATTCATCATAATCCTGGAGGTCTAACGACAAACCGACCCGGTGCCAAGCACAGTTCACGATGGCCAGAAGGTGACAGCTTTAGGACATATTATGTGTAATTTATGGGAGTGCTAAGGGGGAATGTGAAGTGCAGTACTGATAAACCATTCATTGCATGGGTATACAGTAGCTATTAGAGGGAAGTGCTTGCTTGGAAGTTGATGTGTGATTGCCAAACTTGCTACTGTATATACTGTGGAATCATGCATCTCTGTGTGTGTGTGTAAGTGTTGCAGTCACACTGTATGAAATAAAGTTTTAAAGGACTCAGATTATTCCAACAGGTGTGAGCGTGTTTAACCATTCTAAGCGGTATCAAAAAACGCTTTATTGTACTGTATCGCTATGCAACCTGGCACAAGAATTTCCTTATCTTATCTTAAACTCCCATCAGCAGAATGTTCTCACTCAGAATCAGACATTGGGAAATGGAGAACTAACTATATTATATAACATGTAAGTACATTCTGGGAGTATTAACAGGTCACTCCTTTGTGTTAATACCAAACAACATTTTCTCTCGTGTGTTCTCTTTTGGTTGCCAGCCAGTCCAGTTAATACTCCCAGAATGTACTTACATGTTATATAATATAGTTAGTTCTCCATTTCCCAATGTCTGATTCTGAGTGAGAACATTCTGCTGATGGGAGTTTAAGATAAGATAAGGAAATTCTTGTGCCAGGTTGCATAGCGATACAGTACAATAAAGCGTTTTTTGATACCGCTTAGAATGGTTAAACACGCTCACACCTGTTGGAATAATCTGAGTCCTTTAAAACTTTATTTCATACAGTGTGACTGCAACACTTACACACACACACAGAGATGCATGATTCCACAGTATATACAGTAGCAAGTTTGGCAATCACACATCAACTTCCAAGCAAGCACTTCCCTCTAATAGCTACTGTATACCCATGCAATGAATGGTTTATCAGTACTGCACTTCACATTCCCCCTTAGCACTCCCATAAATTACACATAATATGTCCTAAAGCTGTCACCTTCTGGCCATCGTGAACTGTGCTTGGCACCGGGTCGGTTTGTCGTTAGACCTCCAGGATTATGATGAATCTGAAAAACTTACTGCGAATGATCCATCATTCCTTGTGCGGTCCTACATAGTGCAAAAGATTACACGATTACTTTGTCCACTAATGAAAAGCTCTGAGCGAGTCAGGCCTCTCTCAGGTCCTCTGCCATCGGCCGTTCACAGACTCCATGAGTTAATACTAATGCTAGCTATGCAGACTTCTGGCTTCATGCTCCCAATTCGTTGGAACCGTTTTAGTTTTAATGTATTTTTAATTAACCGTTTTGTGATTCAAGCATTTTGAGGGTTTACCCTCAGCTGCGGAGGAGCCTCTTGTGGAGGTCTGCCTCTCAATAATAAACACCTTATCAATAAAGAAAAAATAACACAACATGCAAATGAATCAAATACATTTAATGCGAACCAATCAAGGAATAAGATTACAAAAAAACATTCATTATTGTTTTAAAACATAAAATATGAAATAAAATGTAATAAAATGTGAATGCCACATTGTGGAATCGCCACATCAGCATCACTAAGGCAGTTAGGAAACCATTTGATGACATAGTCACGGAATCTGGTTTTTGAAGCCATAGTTAAGCTCCGCCCCCCCGCTGAGCAGCAGGTCGATCCCGGTACAGAAGGTGGCGTCGGCCGCCAGGAACAGAGCCATCAGCCCACTCTCCTCCTCTGTGCCCATCCGGCCAATCAGCTGTTAGGAGGAGGACACACACACACACACACACATTTATATAGTGCTTTTATCCAAAGCGTTTTACAGTATTGCGTCACATTCACCCATTCATACGCCGACGGCGGTGCCAACCATGCAAGGTAACAACCAACACGTCAGGAGCAGTTAGGGTTAGGTGGTGTCTTGCTCAGGGACACCTCCACACTTAGCTCGGAGGGGGAGGAGCCCGGGGATCGAACCAGCAACTGTTCAGACTCGTTGTTTTAGAATTTATGTTTAGAAGAATACTGTTTAGAAGAATGCTTTTTACTGTAGTTATTAGGTACTATTACTAATTGTTTAGGGTCGTTTGAGAATTTATGTTTAGAAGAATACTGCAGGAGTGAATGGGGAGTAAGCATTCCATTGTACTTGTTACATATGGCAATAAAGAAATCTTCAATCTTGAATCCCACTTGTGATGCCATAGGCAAGACCTTCTGAAAGGGCTTGCAGTGGCTCATCACGCTCACACCTGGTGGTACAATAGGAGCCCCTTCATAGAGCCTCCTCTCACCGAGGCTGGCGTGTGTCTAGATTAGAACTTGCCTGAGAGTCAGCACCAACTTTCAGGGCCGCTGCGGCATCTGGAGTCTGTTCTGCCAACTCCTCCCACAGAGGAGTCATAACGTTACCAGGAGAGATGCTGCAGGGCACAGACGAGGGCTTACGTTGGTTTATGATATATATACAGTATTCCGTACAGTCAGGAAAAAGGAGAGAACCGAGAAGTGGACGAAAAAAGTGGTGCACAAAAAAAAAAAAAAACACCTCACCAGTTCACCCGCACTTTGTAGCGACTCTCATCCACCGCCATGGCTTTCGTCATGGAAATTATCGCCCCCTTGTGGTGAAAGGTTGACATGACAGGGTGCTCATTTTGGGGCTGACCCCAGGGGGGCGACAGAATGCGCGAAAACCCGGGCTGCTGCCGACAGGTGTATTAATCAGGTTGAAACTCACCTTCGTGGCGACATAGGGCACAGCTCCGGACTGGCCGATGGTGGCCACCAGACTGGACACGTTGATGATGTTGCCTTCGCTTTTACGCAGGTGTGGCAAAGCAAACTGTGGCAAGGTAGGTTAAGAGTTCATTCATTTTAATAGGCCTCCATTAAAACACTGTATTGGTACTGGAATGCAACCGTTTCCCATAGGAATTTTTTAAATGGTAAACCGACTGCGTTCATATAGCCACTTTATGCCAAAGTGTTTACAGTATTGCCTCACATTCACCGGCATTCAATACACCGCACGGCGGTGCCAACCATGCAAGGTAACAACCAACACGTCAGGAGCAGTTAGGGTTAGGTGGTGTCTTGCTCAGGGACACCTCGACACTTAAGGCTGATACATACTCCGCAAGAACAGAGAAATTTGTTCTCTCTCCCAGGGCTAAGAAAACAAACAAATTTCTCTGTTCTTGCGGAGTATGCATCAGCCTTTAGCTAGGAGGAGCCCGGGGATCGAACCAGCAACCTTCCTGTTGCCAGACAACCGCCTGAGCTACTGCCGCCCCCTAGTGGTGTAGAGTGCAACTCTCCCATTTCCAATAGGAATGTTGTTTTTCTTGAACAATATGCAAAACCACTTGTGTATTGTTCAATGCATTTAATTACATTTAATTGTGTGTGTGTGTGTGTGTGTGTGTGTGTGTGTGTGTGTGTACAGCGCATTACTTTGGAGGCCAGGAAATAACTGATGAGGTTGAGATTCAACAGATCTTTAAACTCGTCCGCTGAAGTCTCGTCTGTTGCTTTGTGCGGAGGGTCTGGGGGGGGACAAAGATACCATAACATACATCAATAGATATTTACAGACTGTGTTGTAAACTATATGCTCAGGCCAATATGTTGCGTCGCAAGTTCAGTATGTGTTCTGTCAATGTAAAATGTTCATTATTTAGAGCTTTCTGCACACCTCTGTATAACAGCTCATCTTTGGGTGCTGTAGTATGTAGTATGTAGTATGCAGAGGCTCATAGTGGCTTACAATGATGCCATGAGGTTGCTGCTTCAGGTCCCCAGACGGCACAGTGCCAGTCAACTGTTTGTGTTCTCTGGTGTCTCGACATGTGAGGCACTCTTATGACATCCGATGTACAATTATATGTGTGCGCTTTAATGTGTCAGAGAACAGCGTTCTACAGGTTTTAACCAGCCTGAGGGAGAGCTGCTCTCGGTACACAGCCAGGCTCAGAAGACATTGGCGAGATATGGCCTACATATGAACTGTGTTTAAATTGAATGCTGTATTGTTGTGGTTTTTATTTTGTCTTGTTTTCTTTTGTTTTATATGCTATGGACCTTTTTTGAGTCTGAAATAATGGTAAATGGATTGCATTTACAGAGCGATTTTATCCAAAACGCTTCACAGTATTGCCTCACATTCACCCATTCATACACCGACGGCGGTGCCAACCATGCAAGGTAACAACCAACGCGTCAGGAGCAGTTAGCGTCTTGCTCAGGGACACTTAGCTCGGAGACGGAGCCCGGGGATTGAACCAGCAACCTTCCTGTTGCCAGACGCCCGTTCTTACCTCCTGAGCCACTGCCACGCAAATAAAGTTTGAATTGAGTGAATCAATGTAGCACTGGTGTGACGAACTTTGGTGGTTTACAGCAGAGACGGGAGCAACTCACGGCGTCCAGCGTTGTTGACCAGGCAGTCCAGCCGCCCATACTGCTCCACCGTGTCCTCGACAAGCCTCTGCAGCAAAAACGTACAATTACTACGACCAGTGTTCGATCCAACAAGACTCGTAGAACAAGTATGGCCCTTTGGTATCATTAATGTGTGTGCGGATCTGTTGATTTGAGGGCAGGTGTGGCATCTGCTGGAGAAGTCTGCACTGAATCGCCCTCGCCCTCATGAGCTCAATTATACAATATATAATTACATCATTTTGCAAATGTATTGTACACACATAATATCAGCAACTGCCGTTTGAGTGAGCTACTGCTACTGCACCTTTAAATCTCAAAGTTTGGTCAAGTGACCAAAGTGATGACCCAATCCTATCGGTCTTGTGATGTGATGGGCTCTGTGGTTGACTTTTGGAAATTATGCTTTGTCAGTGAAAACAAGCCTTCACCTTCAGATCTTCCTCTTTGGACACGTCGCAGGGCATGAATTTGCATAACCCTGGCCCGTCCTTGTTCAGCTGCGTCTGGAGAGCTTCACCTGCTGCAACTGGAGACAACAAAAGACCATGCATATCTTCAATTAATGTCTAATCTAATACACGCAATGTCAGTTGTAAAAAAACTAAAACAAACTACCATTAGTTAAAACACATGCATAGTTGGCCTACAAAAAAGTATTTGGGGGCATATTTACCTCCTCTTGCGCAAAACACCACTGTCGCACCATTTTCCACTGAAATAGAAATTAAATGCGTTCACATGCGTGGTCGCAACAAATACAAATATCATATTCTGCAGGACAGTTATAAGTTATATAACTTACCAAACACTTTGACAATCCCTCTTCCAATCCCCTTCGACCCTCCGGTGACTATTGCCACTTTATTGTGGTAGCGCAGTGAACCTCCAGACATTGCAAAGTTGTGTAATTGTGAGTGTCTGTCTGAGTGACTGACTGAAGTGGATGCTGCTCCAAATCTGCGCTCCTGACTGCCAGAGTGCGAGGGGGGCGGGACTTCCAGTCACATTTTTATTTTTAATGTCATTTTTGCATTTTTGTATTTTTTTGATATATATATTTTTTTTTAAGTTGACTGACTTACCTGTATATATTTAGTTCTTTATAAGTATATTTTAGATCCTCATATTTATACATTTGATTGCAATATTGCAGCTTTGTTTACATATTTCTTTGCTATAGAACATCTGCAATTGTACATTTGTAAATCAACATTTTTTTATTTACCACTCGCTTTGACAATGTAAATGTACGTTTGCCCCATGCCAATAAAGCTGTTTAAATTGAATGTAATTGAATATATACAGTAGCCTTGGGAAAGAGGAGAGAGAGGGGGCGGGACTTTAGGAGGAAGGCGGGATATCCGTCTCAGGTACATGTCACGGATATTGCTTCGTGACTAAATGTTTTTGGGGAAAAATCCAGAGTTATTCTCCTTCCCTTTGTTGCTGTCAATCAATCAGTCGTGTTCGTGTTCTCCATCGCCTCTAAAACGAAGAGATTGTTAACTGCTGGCCTGGCGTACAGAGCTCATAGGAGGGAAAGGGAACCGGACGTCGCGTTGCGGTAGACCGGGATAACGCTACGATCCTAACCCTCTCCCAGCCTAACTGAATTCGGGAAGACAGTCAAAAAGCCCCCGGCCCGGTCCGTTTACGGGTGATTCTTCAACGTTATGAACAGCTCCATTGCTCCATTCAATTCAATTCAATTCAATCACATAATTCAATCAAATTATAATCTGTGTGTGTGTGTGTGACATAATCATAATCATAATCATTATTGGAAGCCAGACAAATTACAGTACGGTAGTTTGGATATAAATAACTGTGGCCAAACTCCAACTATGCAGACATGGAAGTCAAAGAAGTGCAATCTTCATATAGCACCTAAACTATCCAGTTACCCTTCTTGTCATAGCCAATCAGAATTGAAATAGATCATTGATAATCGTCCATCGGCATGATTCAACATGAACATAATTCAGTGCAATGTCGTCGCTGGAATACCGATCGATTGTGTGTCTTGGCGTCACCTGCGAGTAAGTGACTGTGGGGTCAAAGCGACTGTAATGTGAATAAGAGGCAATAAAAAACACTATAATATATCACCACACATATTTACGTCTGTTAGGTGTAGCTCCCCACTGGAACAATAATCATTTGGGCTGCATTATATATCAATATATCATACGTGTGTGTGTGTGTGTGTGTGTACGTGTGTGTGTGTGTGTGTGTGTGTGTGTGTGTGTGTGCGTGGGGAGGGGTTCTGAGGCTGACATTTGACAGTGTGAAAGGGCATTTGGCCCAGGACGGCGAACTTGGATCTTTTTGGCGATTGGAGAGCGAGACCCGGATTCTCCCAGAGAGGAACGTCGTGCGAGATTGAATTTCGAGCCGACAGCATTTCTGGGGAGAGAGACCCCTCTCGTGAGTCTGTGAGAAACGAGAGAGAGAGAGAGAGAGAGAGAGAGAGAGAGAGAGAGAGAAGGAGAAGGACGGGTAGAGAGAGGGGGAGAGAGGGAGAGAGAGAGGGGGAGAGAGAGAGAGAGGGAGAGAGGGGTGGTAGAGAGTGAGGGAGAGAGAAAGAGAGAGGGGGCAGAGAGAGGTAGAAAGAGAGAGGGGGGGAGAGAGAGAGCGAGAGAGAGAGAGAGAGAGAGAGAGAGAAAGAGAGGGGGGAGGGAGAGAGAGGGGTAGATGAGAGGGAGAGGGAGAGAGAGGGGGGGAGAGAGAGGGAGGTGTAGAGAGAGAGCAAGAGGGAGAGAGAGGGGGAGAGAGAGAAAGAGAGAGAGGGGGAGTGAGAGAGAGAGAGAGAAAGAGAGAGAGAGAGAGAGAGAGAGAGAAAGAGAGGGGGGAGGGAGAGAGAGAGGGAGAGGGAGTTGTAGAGAGAGAGGGGGAGAGAGAGAGAGGGAGGTGTAGAGAGAGAGGGATAGAGAGAGAGATGGGTAGAGAGAGAGCGAGAGGGAGAGATGGTGACCCACACACATGCTTAGACCTTTTAACACCTGTGCAAATGGGGGAGATTTACAGTCCTTCTGTTTCCCCTCCGCCCCCCCCTCCTCCTCCCGCTCCGGTGCGGTCCCCCCTCCCTCTCCCTGGCCGCCCCTCTCTCTCTTTCTCTCTCTCGTTTGCAAACACGACACGTGACCGGAGCCAGGCAGGGATTGGGGGTGCTGGTGTGGGTGGTGGTGGGTGGTGGTGGGTGGTGGTGGTGGGTGGTGGTGGGTGGTGGTGGGTGGTGTGGGTGGTTGTGGCTTCAGTGGAACGAGGAGGCTGGAACAGAAGCAGAGGCACAGAAGCAAAAGGGTGGTGGGCGGTTGAGAGGGAGAGACGGGAGAGAGGGAGAGAGAAGGAGAGAGGGAGAGAGACGGCGAGAGGGAGAGAGAGAGGCAGACGAGTTGGCATGTAGAGGTAACGTTAAAAGTTCTACGTTTTGTTTTGACGCGTGTGTTACATCTGCAGAATATATTCATGTTGTGACGGAAGTTCTTACTTAGTTGTTACTGAATTAGCTTCTGACTTAATGTGCCTTACCTCAACAAAAAAGAGTGATCCTTTTTTATTTATGTGTGAGAGAACGCAATGCTTAATGTCAATTTAATGTCATCGCAGAGGTCAGTGGCTTTATGTGTGCCAAGCATCGAGTTATTTTCTTTGTTATATTATTGTATACCATTCCACAACGGCCCACTAAATCATTATGCATTCAATACAGAGGCCAACCTCTGTAAACTTTCCTCCAGAGAGACAGGATCCAGAAGCCACCGACCTCCAGAACCAAGAACCATTGGAAAAAGGCTGAGGCATGGACCCTAGTCCCGGGACCGGGGACGGAGGAGGAGGAGACAAAAAACCAGATCTCCCTGGAGCTGAGGGACACCAACAAGTGGACCAAGGAGCAGCAGAACCTGGTGGAGAAGGGCAGCGAGGAGGAACGGGAGCGGGGTGAAGGTGGGGATCGGGGGGACCTCAGGGTGGGGCGCCGGGACCGTCGGGGGGGCTGGGCACTGAGCTCGCGGCTGGCCATCAACGTGGCGGGCATGCGCTATGAGACCCAGCTGCGCACGCTGGCGCAGTTCCCCGACACGCTGCTGGGCGACGCCAAGCGCCGGCTGCGCTACTATGACCCGCTGCGCGACGAGCTCTTCCTGGACCGCAGCCGCACCTGCTTCGACGCCATCCTCTTCTTCTACCAGTCGGGCGGGCGGCTGCGGCGGCCCGCCAACGTGCCGCTGGACGTCTTCCTGGAGGAGATGCGCTTCTACGAGCTGGGCGACACCGCCATCGCCCGCTTCAAGCAGGACGAGGGCTTCCCCACGGAGGAGGAGCACCCGTTGCCTAGCAACGCACTGCAGCGCCGCCTGTGGATGCTCTTTGAGTACCCGGAGTCGTCGAGCTGCGCGCGTATCATCGCCATCATCAGCGTCATGGTGATCGTGGTGTCCATCCTGATCTTCTGCCTGGAGACGCTGCCCGAGTTCAGGGCCGAGAAGGAGCTGAGAGAGGTGAGGCCGGCCCTGGAGGGAGGGAGGGAGGGAGGGAGGGAAGGAGGGAGGGTGAGAGGGAGGGAGGGAGGAAGAGAGGGAGAGAGGGAGGGTGAGAGGGAGGGAGGAAGAGAGGGTGAGAGGAGGTGAGAAGGGAAGGGAGGAGGGAGGAAGAGAGGGGAGAGGGAGGGGAGAGGAGGGGAAGAGAAGGGAGGGAGGGAGGGTGGAATAGGGAAGGCGAGGGAGGAGGGAGAGAGGGAGGAAGGGAGGAGGGAGGGATGAAAGGGAGGAAGGGAGGGAGGGAGGGATGAAGGGTGGGAGGGAGGGTGAGAGGGAGGGAGGGAGGAGGTGGGGTGAGGAGGGTTAGCAGCATCACACCCCGAGGTGGTGGTGTGTTGTCAACCATCGCTGAGGTCAACCGCCCCCCCCCCCCCCCCCCGAAAAGGCCCCTCCTGATGGCGGTTAGTGTCTGTGAGGATGCGATGAAGACGTTGGAAGGCGGGATCCGGGGCCCGCGGTAGAAGGGCGCACGCAAGGAATGTGGCGACATGTAGACACCAATCGTAGACAACCTTTGACCTCATGGCGCTCACGTTCTCATCTCCATTCCCACGCAGTCCCACACTTAACATATGTACTGTATATAGTATGGCTTTATTGTTGTTAAAAAGTAATAAAGCCAATAAAGTTGGGGATGTTACTTTGGAGAAAAAAAGCAAGGTCTGCTATAATGTTATATAATAATTTAAGTGAACTGTATATATGGCTGTGCACACGCTTAGTAAGTAGGTAGGCCTATATTTGCTAATCATTTAGATTAATAATTAATAATTTTGATGAACAAAAAAGTATTTGGGATGTTTGTGCGGCGACACCGTGACAGTGGAAAGACGGTGATCTTATAAATAGGATTATTTTAGCCTCATCGTTAAATCCGATCCAACGGCGCCAACGGATTGAGTTTGGAGGAATGGAGGGAGTCCGAGGGGGGGGGCAGTTAAACAGCACTTTTACATAAAATATAAAGTGTAGAAGAATATAGGAGTAAAATAACCACCAAGTCAGGTGTTTCAGAGGAGATATACTGTGCGTCGGGGGGGGGGGGGGGGGGGGTGGTGTCCAAACCAGACCATGTCGGTCTAAATGGATTTCCACTCCTGACAGTCTGCCACCAAGACCACCACCACCACACGAGAGAGAGAGAGAGAGAGAGAGAGAGAGAGAGAGAGAAGAGAGAGAGAGAGAGAGAGAATTGCGCAACATTACCACTAATGTGTGGCACAATCCCGAGCTGGACGTACGGTACGGAGAGGAAGAAGATGTGCTTCTCGCGTTACTCTTGAGAGATGGGAGAGGCTATAAATAGGAGGGGCGGGGAGACGACCCCTCACAGAACACATCAACACAGACACCAATATCTGTATTAATAAACGCTGTGAGTCATGCGCGCTGAAAGAGTCGCGGAAAGAAGCCGAAAGTATCGTCTTTTTCGATGACGGGTATAAAACGGGAATGAGGCCTTGTGCGCACTTAGTGGTGCGGTGAGACGGTGGCGGGAAACCGAGACGCGGAGCTCGTCTGATTTACACCTTGCACCACACACACACACACACACCACACACACGCACACACACACACACACACACACACACACACACACACAGCCAGGCCAAACATAACACACACACAACATCTTGCATGTTGTGTGTGTCAAGTCAAAAGCAGATGCTCGCTTATGCAGTCACCCAATCACCTAGTTACGGATACACACGCACACACACACACACACACACACACACACCACACACAAACATATTCACACACACACACACACACACACAAACATATTCACACACACACACACACACACACTCTCTCAATTCAATTCAATTCAATTTTATTTGTATAGCCCTGAATCACAAGACAGTCTCAAAGGGCTTTACAGGCCAGATTATTATAGGCCAAACGTGATTTATGACACCCCCCTAGCCCAAGCCCCCCTAAGAGTGGGGGATCCCTCCTTCCAGGGATGGTTCAGAGTGCAATGGGTGTCATACGGGCATTTAAAAACAGGGGTAACAAAGCATGACAAAATGCAAATGAACAAAGTACAAATAGTAAATGAAATAGTAATAATGTGATGGGGTGCTGGCTGGAGAGCAAGCTGGTAGCCGTCAGGTGAGGTGGCCAGCAGGTATCCAGTCACGATCACAGCAGCACCCTAGATAATGGAGACAACATGAAGGTTAGATGGAGCACAGTAAGCAGGAAACATACAAGTATCCTCAGACCTAGTATCCCATCGGCAGCTAGGGTAGGCTAGTGCTAACGGTATTGATTTAGCTGTAAATTAGAGCTGAGGGGCACTCCTAGCAGCCAAAGGCGAGGGTAAATAGGTGGGTTTTTAGTCTCGCCTTAAATATATCAGCAGAGTCAGCCTCCCTGATTACAGGTGACAGACCACAGATAGGGTGCTCGATTTTTTATTTACTTTTGGAATTGATAAAAGGCCAGCTCCTGAGGACCGGAGCGGCCGAGAAGGACAATAGGGAACAATAAGGTCCTTCAGGTACGATGGTGCGGACCCATGCAGGATCTTGTAGGTAAGAAGTAGCACCTTAAAATCTGATCTGGCATTTACTGGGAGCCAGTGGAGGGAAGTGAGAATAGGAGTAATGTGGTCAAACTTCCTAGTTCTCGTTAAAAGTCTAGCAGCAGCGTTCTGTACGAGCTGGAGGCTTTTTGTAGTAGAGCTCGGTAGGCCAGAGAACAGTGCATTACAGTAATCCAGTCTGGATGATATAAATGCATGGATGAGTGTCTCTGCATCCGCAGCGGATAGCATTGGTCTGATCTTGGCAATGTTTCTAAGATGAAAGAAAGCAGTTCTGGTGATACTTTTGACATGCTGATCGAAAGAAAGCGTAGGATCAAGCAGAACACCAAGATTCTTAACGCAGGAGCTTTGGGCAATAGTGGATCCCTCAAGGCAGAGTGTGACGTCATCAAGTTGTGATTGTTTATGCTTCGGGCCGAAGATAATCATCTCAGTTTTCCCCGTGTTAAGTAATTTTGGGACATCCATCTTTTGATTGCAGCGAGGCAGGATTCAACCTTTTGGATCTGTTGGAGCCGGGGGGAGTCTTTTGATCCAATGGGAATGTAGATTTGGGTGTCGTCCGCATAGCAGTGAAAGCTAATGCCAAAGCTGCGAATAATATCGCCAAGAGGGAGCATGTAGATTGCAAAGAGCAATGGACCAAGGACCGACCCCTGGGGAACACCAAAGCTTAAGTTGCAATGCTTTGATTTTGATCCTTTGCAGACAACAAATTGTGTTCTGTCTGAGAGGTAGGATCTAAACCAGTGAAGAGCAGTGCCTTTGATGCCGACATAGTGTTCGAGACGCTCAAGGAGGATGCGATGGTCAATTGTGTCAAAAGCGGCGCTGAGGTCAAGCAACACCATCAGGGAGCTTGCATTGCTGTCCATGCTAAGGAGGAGATCGTTTACCACTCTGGTCACAGCGGTTTCAGTGGAGTATAGGCTCCTGAAACCAGACTGAAATGGTTCAAATAAGTTGTTTGCCGTCAGATGATTGATGATTTGGCTAGTTAAAATTTTTTCCAATACTTTAGAGAGGAAAGGAAGGTTAGAGATGGACCGATAGCAGCTGAGAGCTTCGGGGTCGAGGCCAGGCTTCTTGAGTAGAGGTTTTACCACAGCACACTTAAAGCTAGAGGGAACTGAGCCTGTCGACAATGATAGGTTCATGATGTTGAGCATAGCCGCCCCAACCGTTGGGAAAAGTTCTTTTAGAACCTTGGTAAGGACGGGGTCGAGCAAACAGGTAGTCTGTTTAGATGCCTGTGTTAGCTTGTCAAGCTCATCCAACGAGATTGTGCAAAACTGCTGGAAAGTAGCTTCAGGGAGAATACGTGGCGCTGCACCTGACGAATGTTCAGGATGAGTGGTAAGAGACGCATCAATGTCTTTCCTAATTGATTCGATCTTGTGATCAAAGAACTCCAGGAAGTTGCTCGCTGAGAGGGAGGAGTCCAAGTTGTGAGTTTGTTTTTGCGTCAGCTCTTTTACAACTTCCTGGAGTTCTTTGATCACAAGATCGAATCAAAGAGGAACTTCGGGTTGTTCTTGTTTAAGTTGATGACACTGGAGAAGTAGGCATTTCTGGTGTTGGTTAGCGCAGTTTTGTAGCTAAGCAGGCTGTCGTGCCATGCAAGGTAGAAGACTTCAAGTTTAGTCGAGCGCCACTCTCTCTCTCTCTCTCTCTCGCTCTGTGTCACACACACACATTCACTCATACAGTCATTCATGCATTCACTCACACACACAGTGAGAGAGCGTGTGTGTGTGTGTGTGTGTCTAGAAACCTGCTTCCCTCCCTGTGACAGAACAGATCTTGTTAGACAAAATACCTTAAAGTAATTAACGTTTATTGTCGATCTCGATTGTGTACTTTTTCGGCGGTAATTGTACTCATTTTATTTACATTTAGGGCATTTGACAGGTGCTTTTCTCTAAAGCAACTTTACAATAAGTACACTTAAGTCCAAAGAGAGTGAAACAACAATATATCGCTGTTGGTGCAGTAAGATTAGAATGAAACAAGTTTCTTAATTGGCAGCATAAGATGCTACACGATGCTCAGTACTATTTACTTTAAGTGCCATTTAATTTATGTGGTGACCACAAGCACTTCAAATTGTACTATTGTTATTCTGTTCTATTCTTAAATTATTGACGTTTCTCCTCCCTCCATCCTCCCTGATACCTCCATCCTCCCTCCCTCGCTCCCTCCCTCCTCGCTCCCCCCCTCCCTCCCTCCCTCCCTTCCCCTCTCCCCCCCTGCAGCAATTCATCAAGGTCCCCCACCCCACCATCGCCAACCAGACCATCTCGGTGCCCCCGGTCTTTGCGCCCTTCCAGGACCCCTTCTTCATCATTGAGACGGTGTGCATCTGCTGGTTCTCCTTCGAGCTGACCGTGCGGCTGATCTGCGCGCCCAGCAAGGTGCGCTTCTTCAAGGACGCCATGAACACCATCGACTTCTTCGCCATCATCCCCTACTTCGTCACGCTGGGCACGGAGATGGCCAAGGACAAGGACGAGCCGCCGTCCGTGTCGCTGGCGCTGATCCGCGTCATCCGACTGGTGCGCGTCTTCCGCATCTTCAAGCTGTCGCGCCACTCCAAGGGCCTGCAGATCCTGGGCCAGACGCTGAAGGCCAGCCTGCGGGAGCTGGCGCTGCTCATCTTCTTCCTGTTCATCGGCGTCATCCTCTTCTCCAGCGCCGTCTACTTCGCCGAGGTGGACAACCAGCCCACGGCCTTCACCAGCATCCCGGCGTCCTTCT
>PIJE02001117.1:27500-37500 GCA_002895965.2 Coryphaenoides rupestris | reverse complement strand
TCGCCTCAGTGGTACACACTAAGCTCAGTGTATGAGTGGCACATCTCACATGAGGCGGTAGGATGACTGCACCTTCAGACACTTCTTATTCTGAAGCATTGATGGTTACAAAGGATAGTCCGTCCTCCTCTGTGTCATCGTTCTCGTCTTGAGAGACAATACTGAAGAACTTCCCATCCAAGAATGCAGACACAGGCTTGGTTCCATCCGTGGTTCCATCCGTGGTTCCATCTTGTGCTTGTTGATGGTCCTTCTTGAACATCATGTTGCTGAGACATGTTGTCCACCTGGCCAACTGTAGAATGTATGAAATAATACAACTAAGAATACTTTCAGAATATGCCTTTTAAATCAAATAAATTGGATATTTCATGTTTTTTTAACACATGGACAACACCTACTGTCATAGGCTGGCTGTGAACTACATTATCTGCCATTGATTTGGCATTATGACGTTCACATTGAGAAGATACAGCATAACTTGTAGTACAGAGCAAGATTAGATGGTCAGACGTCTCTTGATAAGGTTATCATGAACATACAAGCTCCCTCTTCCTACAGCCAGCTACTCGACTGATAAGTTAACTTGCTAATAACCATCACCATCCATGCATACCACTGGTATAATACCAGTATACAATAGACCCAGACATATATTATACATCAAGCTGGTTGACGTCTGTCACACTCACATCAAATATTGACCTCGACAGACAATCCGTTGAACTTGAAGATCTGAAGACTGAACTCCTGAACTGTTTTTTGATTCGTGGAGAAAGTATTTTGAGTATTTTAAATACAAAATTACTCCACTCTAAAGTATTTTGTTACAAATTACGTTAGATTTTTTATCGGCCCTATCAAATACAAATTACAAAATACTCAAAAGTAATTGAAATACGTATTTCAAATACAAGTAATAGAAATACTGCCCATCTCTGAAGACAATAAATAATGTTAGTTCTAATAATAATTAAACGTATCATTTATATTTATATATATATATATAATATATATATAATATAATAAATCAATACAAAAGTGAACAGGTAACTTAACAAGTGAGTAGCCTATTTACTTCTCTTTTACTGTACCTTGGCCAGTGGCATGGTAGCCTACTTATTTCTCTCTTACATTGGCCAGTGGCATGGTGGGCCACATAGTTCTATATTACAGTGTTAAGTGTCTCATACAGGTTCACACTGACATCTTTATGACATAATAATCCTTCCACTTTGGTTCTTGAGACCCAACCACTGAGTAGCCAGTTTAGTTGCCTGAACAACTAACTTTTCAAATATTTCTTCAGTTTCTCTTTCAGATCACTTTTTTTTGGCATTGAAATCTGCTTCTATTTTCCTTCGCAGTGTACGTCTGGAAATCACTGTCAGATTGGGGTTTAATCCATGAATCAATTCAACAAATTCAGTTTGTTCAACTGTAGACAAAGGATGCATTCCCTTCACTATGTACGAAGTAATGAGAGAATCAAGTGTACCCTGTGTTACTGTGTGTTCAAAAAGGTCTGCCTATAGGGGGTGTTTGTCTTTTTGCCACTACTGTATAATTAGGCCTACACTCTGTCTTGTGCCTTTCAAAATCATCAAGACTGTCAGGGTGAAGTCTCTTCAGGTGAGTTTTGAAATGTAATGCAGCTAAAAGAGTTCCAGATATTACTGCTTTCTTTTTGGTGCAGAGTTTACACTCCGCCTGGACCTTCCCATCTGGTGTTTGAGAGACAATACTGAAGAACTTCCCATCCAAGATTGCAGACACAGGCTTGGTTCCATCCGTGGTTCCATCTGTGCTTGTTGATGGTCCTTCTTGAACATCATCTTGCTGAGACATGTTGTCCACCTGGCCAACTGTAGAATGTATGAAATAATAAAACTAAGAATACTTTCATAATATGCCTTTTAAATAAAATAAATTGGATATTTAATGTTTTTTTGGTTTTTTGAACAAATGGACAACATCTACTGTCATAGCCTGGCTAACTGTGAACTATATTATCTGCCAGTAATTGATATGGCATTATGACGTTCACATTGAGAAGATACAGCATAACTTGTAGTACAGTGCAAGATTAGATGGTCAGACGTCTCTTGATAAGGTTATCATGAACATACAAGCTCCCAATCTCCCTCTTCCTACAGCTAGCTACTCGACGAGCTAGTTAACTTGCTAAACACTTGCTAAACACATTAGCATGTTAGCATCGATCGCTAGCTTGATATTATAACCATCACCATCCATGTATACCAATGGTATAATACCATTATACAATCGGCTATGTAGCCAGACCCAGACATACATTATACATCAAGCTAGTTGACGTCTGTCACACTCAGATCAAATATTGACCTCGACAGACAATCCGTTGAACTTGAAGATCTGAAGACTGAACTCGTGAACTGTTTTTTGATTCGTGGAGAAAGTATTTTGAGTATTTTAAATACAAAATTACTCCACTCTAAAGTATTTTGTTACAAATTACGTTAGATTTTTTTATCGGCCCTATCAAATACAAATGACAAAATACTCAAAAGTAATTGAAATACGTATTTCAAATACAAGTAATAGAAATACTGCCCATCTCTGAGTAAGAGACATTCAGGCGTCTCTGTTGGGCGCTCCACTCAATCAGCTGGACGACTGGTACCTCCTTCAGTACCTCCTTCAGTACCTCCTTCAGTACCTCCTTCAGTACCTCCTTCAGTATCTCCTTCAGTACCTCCTTCAGTACCTCCTTCAGTATCTCCTTCAGTACCTCCTTCAGTACCTCCTTCAGTACCTCCTTCAGTACATCCTTCACTAAGAACAGGCAAACATCACTCTGCCCCCCCCCCTGCCTTCCCTCTCCTAACCTGAACACTAACTTGTGTGTTTGTACATCTTAGCATTATTAATAATACTTAGCAGAGAGAGAGAGAGACTGTGTGAAGGTCACCATTGACTATCGACTGTGTGTGTGTGTGTGTGTGTGTGTGTGTGTGTGTGTGTGTGTGTGTGTGTGTTCCACCTCGTATGACCCACTAGAGAGACTCATCACTAAAGAGACTCACTCGGAAGAATCATCGTCTGAACACACGACAACATTCAGTTGGGGATCGATTGAGTTGTTTATTACCATGATGCTTTATTCACAATACAACAGAAAAACAGTCAGCTACATGTGCACAATAAACAGACGGATTAAAATAGCAGAATTAGCAGACATTACAAATCATAAGCAGGTGAACACATATCTTTAACACGTGAACATGTTCTGCTGCCGTGTTGTTCCCAACACAACACGAGGAGTCAATATTCTGTTTAAAGTCGTTCACAACATGAACATCTTTAGCTTTTCCCATAAACCACTTGCATTATGAATTTAATATTACATCTGATTTAAATCAGGTTTCATGTGAGGCTTAGAGGAATAAACTGATATCAGAGCCTGTTAATGTGAGTGTGTGTGTGTGTGTGTGTGTGTGTGTGTGTGTATATCTCTATGTATTTATTTATGTATTATATATGAGTGTGTGTGTGTGTGTGCGCGCGCACACACACACACACACACACAGTGTACGCGCGCGCGCGCACACACACACACAGACACACACACAGTGTACACATACACACACGCACACACGCGCGCACACACACTCATATATAATACATAAATGCGCGTGTGTGTACGTGTACACTGTGTGTGTGTGTGTGTGTGTGTGTGTGTGTGTGTGTGTGTGTTTACTGCTACAACTGACACAGAGTCACTGAGTCACCATCACACCCATATAACATAAACCCAGGGAGGAGGTCCTCCTGGGTGGATGTGATCTGGAAGGTGTGGATGAGTGTCAGTGTGTCTGGGGAGTCTCCTCCATGTGGGGACACTCTGTAGAAGGACAGAGTGCCAGCAGGCCGGTCCACATCCACTCTTACTCTGTTGGAGCCGGAGGGGCGGAGAGGGATGACTGTTTTACTACCGTTGAACCAGACAGAGTAACTATCACCATGACACTCAAGACTCCAGGACTTGTTGTTCCCTCCAAGCCTGCTGTCATCACCCCGTCCTCTCCTTGTGATTCCTCTGTATGTCACAGTCTTCGTTTATTCAACCTCGTGAACAAAACACAAAATGAAACGCTTGTCTTCATGTAAATCCATTTATTGTTCTTTTAAACCACTTTGTGTGGACACATCGTGGACCAATCTAGTCTAGGTCTAGAACCTGCTCTGTCCCGAGTCCAACCCACCCCCCCGGTACATCGTGTGGTTTGATTTTGGTCTCCCAGTCTCCCAGTGACACTTACCGAAGCTGGCTTTGTGGGAAGGGAGGGGCTTAGTGTAAGGGGCGGTGCTTAGTGGAAGAGTGGGCGGGGCCCTTCCGGACCACATCCTCAGCCGCGGCACGTGAGTCACGCTCGGCTCTTAAGATCATTTTTAGTTTGCACATAAAAGAATCATTGATTTGGACTCGAAACGGTCAACGCTCTCCAGTACAGAATCCGATATACAAAAGCGTCCGATCCGATGAAACGGCGTCGCAAGGCGAGCGACGTCGGAACGCCACAAACCTGCAGGAACTCCGTGTGCAAAAAACCCAAGATGAACGATCTATTAGAACGTGGCGTTAAAAATATATATATACAAATAATCAATAGTCAGTCCTGTGCCTATCTGTCTATTTATTGCTAGTTATTATTTTATTGGTAAAAAGTCTGTGTGCACGTGGCTCCATCATCCAGCCCCTTTTCTCACCGAAAACCAAAAACCAAAACCAGCGGGGTGGGTGGGTGTTGTTGGGTCCTCCTCCGCCCTGCAGAGGAGGTGGAGGTGGAGGAGGATCAGTGGAGCCCTCCGTTGTACGGCTTGTCGAACAAACTGAAGTCCTCCTCGACCGCGTCGCTGGAGGTCGGCTGCTTGTACAGAGGGTTGGAGGCCTGCACACGCACACGCACACACACACACACACACACACACACACACACACAGGGTGTCAGGACCGGGTGTCAGGAACGGGTGTCAGGACCGGGTGTCAGGACCGGGTGTCAGGACCGGGTGTCAGGACCGGGTGTCAGGACCGGGTGCGGCGCTCACCATCTCGTATCGTGCACGGGAGCGGGCGCTCTGGAAGAGTGCGAAGGCGCGCCGGTCGTGCACGGTGATGGCCAGCTTCCAGGCAGCCAGCAGCAGGACGCCCACCAGCAGGATGCTGCCCACCACGGCCAGCAGCACCACGACGGCGTCCGGACCTCCACCACACTCTGGAGGAGGAGGAGGAGGAGGAGGAGGAGGAGGAGGAGGAGCCAGGGAGGGCGTTAAGAACAAGCCCTTCACACTAGCAGGGGCTCATAGGGGCAGGGAGGCCCAGAAGTACACGACTGTTACGTCGGGAGCTGAGAGTTGCAGCAGCTCGCCGGGACGCCTGCGGGTTATTTTCACATTTGGCGAGCGACGCACTGACCTGGCTCTTTCAGAGCGGTGAGGACCGACTTCCCGTTGGCGTGCTCCGAGTACGTGAACTTCATCACGCAGTCGCCGTCCGTCTTGTACAGGCAGAGAGCGGCCGCCGAGTCCTCGGTGTCTGGAGAGCAGAGGGAGGAAACCGCCGGTGCGCGATGAGTCACGGAGGAGGAGTTCGGAGGCCAGACTTCGGGAGGCCCGGTCGTCCTCAACCCGAACACCCGGCCCCCGCCGGGGACGATGAGGTCAGGCGCAACGCGGCGGCCCAAACACGACAGCCGCCTTCCCTCCGGCCAAACCTCCATTCCTTCTCACAACCATCTGGTATGCACATGTGGAGTCCATTAGGCGACAGCATCACGGCGGCTAGCGGGGGAATGCTGCGAGCCCCGCTCACACAGTTGGGTCCGAGCCAACGTGAAAAAGCTCTTTAAATCTGCCCCAGTTTCAACTCCCCCCCCCCCCCTGGTTTGTGGGCTCTCCTCAGGGTGACGTCTGGCCGGGGAGCCCCACCAGCACCCAGAACCCTCCCAGACACCCCCAGTGCTGTTTTCCTCCCCGGACCAGGAGGGAGGTTAGGAAACCTCCAGAGGTTCTGAGGAGGACTTGTAGCGCCGTGTGCATAAAAGCGCACCGTTCTGCTCGTACATGGAAATAGAAACATGTTGAACTGTTCCAAGGCTAGGGCTTGCTGGAGGCGTGTCCATAATGTGGGCGGGGTGTGTGTACTCACTCAGAGCTTCCACGGTGATGATGTCGTCCTTACACAGTCGCTGGCAGGTTTGGTTGTCAGCCAGGTGGCCGGAGTTGAAGAGCCGACACTCGATGCACTGTCTGCAGGAAACGAAGCTCGTCAGCACAGACCGAGGGAGGGACGCTTCGCATTAACTCGACCTGACGGAGACGCTTCTGAAGACCCCTCAGACCTCCTCCACCTGACGGAGACGCTTCTGAAGACCCCCCCCCCCCCCCCCCCCCCCCCCCCACCTGACCTTCCTCCGAGACCTCCTCCACCTGACCTCCTCTTCCTCCATCTGACCTCTTCCACCTGACCACCTCCTCCACCCTCCCTCCTCTTCCTCCACCTGACCTCCTCCTCCTCCACCCTCCCTCCTCCTCTTCCTCCATCTGACCTCCTCTTCCTCCACCTGACCGCCTCTTCCTCCACCTGACCTCCTCCTCCTCCTCTCCCTCCTCCTCTCCCTCCACCATCCATACTCCCTCCCTCCCTCCACCCTCCTCCACCTGACCTCCTCTCTCTCCACCCTCCTCTTCCTTCACCCTCCCTCCTCTTCCTCCACCTGACCTCCTCCTCCTCTCCCTCCACCATCCATACTCCCTCCCTCCCTCCCTCCACCCTCCTCTTCCTGCACCTGACCTTCTCTCTCTCCACCATCCTCTTCCTCCACCCTCCTCCACCTGACCTCTCTCTCAACCCTCCTCAACCTGACCTCCTCTCTCTCCTCTCTCCACCCTCCTCTCTCTCTCCACCCTCCACCCTCCTCCACCTGACCTCCTCTCTCTCCACCCTCCTCCACCTGACCTCCTCTCTCTCCACCCTCCTCTCTCTCTCCAGCACAGCTCCAGTCAGGCGCTCCCCCCCCTCACCTCTTGGTGCCACAGGCGTCCGGACAGGTGGGGCATTTCTCGCAGGTGTCCCCGAAGGCGCCCGGCTCGGTGCAGCGGCAGCGGCCGCACCTGCAGACGCCGCGGCCGCTGCACACCTGGCCGTCGGCCGCCACGCACGCCGCCGTCGCTTGCGAACAGTTGCAGTTGTCGCCCACGTAGCCGCGGTGGCACCGGCACTCGCTGCAGTGGCACTCGCCGTGACCTGGAGGAGCAGGAGGAGGAGGAGGAGGTCAGGTGGAGGAGGGTGGAGGAGGAGGAAGATGAGGTCAGGTGGAGGAGGAGGTCAGGTGGAGGAGGGTGGAGGAGGAGGAGGGAGACACAGAGAGAGCGAAAGAGACAGAGACAGAGAGAGACAGAGACATATAGGGGAGAGAGAGAGAGAGAGACAGAGGGGGAGAGAGAGAGGGGAGAGAGAGAGAGAGAGAGACAGACAGACAGACAGACAGACAGACAGACAGACAGACAGAGGGAGACAGAGACAGAGAGACAGAGACAGAGACAGAGAGACAGAGAGGGAGACAGAGATAGAGGGAGACAGAGAGAAAGAGACAGAGAGAGACAGAGAGAGACAGAGACATATAGGGAGAGGGAGACATATAGGGAGACAGACAGAGACAGAGAGACAGAGAGAGAGAGAGGGAGACAGAGATAGAGGGAGACAGAGAGAAAGAGACAGAGAGAG
Source organism: Coryphaenoides rupestris (assembly GCA_002895965.2). Taxonomy (NCBI): domain Eukaryota; kingdom Metazoa; phylum Chordata; class Actinopteri; order Gadiformes; family Macrouridae; genus Coryphaenoides; species Coryphaenoides rupestris. Next base: position 29,735 of record PIJE02001117.1, on the reverse strand, counting down.
ACAGAGAGAGACAGAGACATATAGGGAGAGGGAGACATATAGGGAGACAGACAGAGACAGAGAGAGAGAGAGCGAGAGAGAGACATATAGGGAGACAGAGAGAGAGAGAGACAGAGAGAGAGAGAGACAGAGAGACATATAGGGAGAGGGAGACAGAGAGACAGAGACAGAGAGAGACATATAGGGAGAGGGAGACAGAGACACAGACAGACAGACAGACAGACAGACAGACAGACAGACAGACAGACAGACAGACAGACAGACAGACAGAGACAGAGAGGGACAGAGTGCAGGTTTCTGAATCATTCTTATTTGCCAAGTTATCCCATTCTCTCTCCTGGTTCTCCGTATGGTTTTGTTGGCGTCCTCAACATCAGCTGATGGTCACATTAAGTCTGCAGATTGAGGACAGACGGGCTGTGGTGTCGGACCAGGAATTCAGGAATGTGTTGAAAATCTTTCGGAAAAAAAAGTGTCCCTTTATTTCACCTTGTCCCGGAGCCACATCTGTCCACATATGTCCACTTATTTCTGAAGACAATGAGGACATCGCAGTGGAATCTAAGTATGTTATTTCTGCCACAAGGTTACATGTCTGTCTCTCTGTCTTGGCCCATGTAGGTCACCGAGCTAATTGACGTCTCACAGCCCTGCCGTGACGCAGGACAAAACGAACCACAATGAGACAAAAAGGCAAGAGTGGTGATAAAAGCGATGTATAAATGCAATCCATTTACCATCTTGCAGTTGCTGGGAGCACAAGATTGTATTTCACATCCGTAACAAACAACCAAAGCGTGAACAAACAAACAAACAAACAAAAGGCCAAAAGACACGGAGTTCTACTTTTTATCGTTTGTATTACTTGGTCACATAGTCAGCATTCTTTCAGCTGCTTAGAACACTACGTCCCATTGCGGAAGCCAGAGGATTTGACCCGATGAACCCGGGCCTGATTATTATGGTCTAACCCTAACCCCTGAACCTGACCACTGAGACAGACAGACAGAGGCAGAAGAGAGACCTCCTCGTCCAGTGGTTTTTGGCGCGTGAAGGCTAAAGCGGTATGTTACTAAAGATGAAGCCGACCAGCGTCCCGCACTCCGCTGGTCCTGTGAAGCCACGCTCACATACTCGGAATGCTTCAGTTGACGGAGAGCGACTCGCACAACAACAACTTGACTCAATCTTACATTCCACCCAAAAGGCCACCAGGAGTTGACCGGCGTCAGCAGGCGTTCTTGGAGAAACCTCCAAAGATGCTATCAGGGTTCTTCATGGTTGGGAAGTCCTCTCTGACTTGGCGATGAAAAACTATGTTTATCTTAGAGGAAATGAGCTGAGATTTCCGGTTCGCGCATCCCCTTCAAGATCCTCGTTTCCTATTGGACGAGCATCTCTGGGTCAGCTGCTTTAACGGCCAGCGTGTCCAATCGGGAGCCTCTGCAAAGCAAACTATTCCTCGGCTTTGGGGGGCGGAGACGCGTCTATTTTCAAACTGCAAAATAAACAACAGAACAACCAACTGCGTATTTTGCACGTTCCATTTCCAGTTTCCGCGGGGATCACGAGTTACATCACGTCGTGTTATTACAGCAGCGCTGAAGTCAGCGTTTTGATGCGAGCGTTACGGTGGCGTGATAGCGCCACAACCAAGTCCTAAATACAGCAGCGAGTGGTGACCCGCAGTCTTCATTACGCAGCCCGTCTGATTAGAGGCCGTGTGATCCCTCACAGCTTCAGAGGTCACGTCCTGAACTCTCTGAACTATCTCACGTTGTCTGAGTGTCAGGGAATGCTGTAGGTATGCGGCGCTGAGCTAATGGAAGCCATGAACCCTGCCTGCAGCACGGGCGAACAAGAAAAAAAGACGAAGAGCAGAAGTGATCCTTTCACGTCAGCGGGGATGTGTCCCCATTGAAAGACGCCCAAGGTCTCAGAGGCTCCGGGAAAACTCCAAAGATAGAGGCAGTAGCTGTGTGTTCAGTCTTCCAGACCAAACTGCAAGCCCTCATATTTTCACATCCACATAGACCTGGAGGGGCAGTGACAAACAATTGCCTGACGGTCACGAAGTAGGAATGGGACCACGAAGAAAACACTGTGAACGATATTTAGCTGAAAATGCAAACAGCTTCCCAAGTCCTCCGGTTCTCGGGGGGGGTAGGTCGTGCCGCTGGCCCCAAGCGAGACGGGGCTCCCTTTCGTTTTAGGGCTAAACCGACGTTTCTAGAT
>PIJE02001117.1:0-22500 GCA_002895965.2 Coryphaenoides rupestris | reverse complement strand
TCCTAGAGCAGTGAGGATAGCCTCCTCCTAGCACAGCGTGGCTAGCCTCCTCCTGGCGCAGTGAGGCTAGCCTCCTCCTAGCAAGGCTAGTGTCCTCCTAGCATGGCTAGCCTCCTCCTACCGCAGCGTGGCTAGCCTCCTCCTAGCGCAGCTAGCCTCCTCCTAGCGCAGCGTGGCTAGCCTCCTCCTAGCGCAGCTAGCCTCCTCCTAGCGCAGCGTGGCTAGGCTAGCCTCTTCCTAGCGCAGCGTGGCTAGCCTCCTCCTAGCATGGCTTGCCTCCTCCTAGCACAGCGAGGCTAGCCTCCTCCTAGCGCAGCATGGCTAGCCTCCTCCTAGCGCAGCATGGCTAGCCTCCTCCTAGCGCAGCGCAGCATGGCTAGCCTCCTCCTAGCGCAGCGCGGCATGGCTTGCCTCCTCCTAGCGCAGCGTGGCTTGCCTCCTCCTAGCGCAGCGTGGCTAGCCTCTTCCTAGCGCAGCGTGGCTAGCCGCCTCCTCCTAGCGCAGCGTGGCTAGCCTCCTCCTAGCATGGCTAGGCCTGCAACAAGTGCTGTGTGGGCACATTGAAGCAATAAAGACAGCAATTAAGTGAAACTACCAACTTTGAGAATAGATGAGAAGATATAAATCCTTTGAGTGAGTGCAAGCAGACAAGCCCAGGACAAGACAAGTTTGCATTAGAATGTCAGTAAGGTGAACACATGATTATAACATACAAACTGCAGCAAGTATGTGCTTATAGCATTGTTTCAACTTCCCTTAAAAATACCATAATTGCCATAAATCCCCTCGAGTGATCAAAGGAAGCTCCACGCCTCAGGAGTTGAAAGAATGACTCAAGCGAACCTTTCATGCGATCAAAGGGCCACAGCCTCCCAGCTCAACCAGACCATCATCCCCGTTAGCAGCCAGGGCTCGGCTCCAAGAGAGCGACCGCACACGCCGGGACACGCCGAAGGTCTCCTACCTGCGCAGAGGACTCCCTTGTGGCGGGCGCACGAGAAGTCGTCGCACTCGCAGAAGCTGCCGTAGACCTTGCCGAACTCCGACTCGTAGCACAGACACTGGTTGCAGCTGCACTCCCCTCGGCCGCTGCACACCCGCTTGCCCTCGGCCTCCCGGCAGGCGCCCAGGTGCTGCCGGCCCGGTTCGCCGTCCTGACACTCGCAGTGGGAGCCCAGGTAGCCCGCTTCGCAGTTGCAGGTCCCGCAGGTGAAGGTGCCTGGTCCGGAGAAGGTCAGGCTTGGTCAATAGAACACACACACACACACACACACACACACACACACACACAGTGCCTGAAGACGACGTGACAGACGGCTCTCACCGGCGGAGCTGCAGACGCTACTGTGGCTCTGTGCTGCCTCGGTGCAGCCGCAGTCACAGCGGTAGTCCACGGCCACCTCCAGGCGGTCCTTGAAGCCCACCGGCTTGATGGTGAAGCTGTGGCTGGCCCCCTGCGGGGGGCAACTCCCGGCAGTCACGTTCACACTGAAGGACACCTGCAGAGAACAGAAAACATGAAAGACTCAACCCTTCACTTTCGGCTTTCTCTAGAATTTAACTCCGGTTAATGTGGAGTTCCCACCACCCGTGGCAGGAGGCTCGGGCTGAGGGCGGTGGTGAACTCTACGTGATCCCTGCACTGTGCATCCTAAACTAACCTCTGGGCGGTGGGTGGGTGGCGGGGGGGGTTTCCAGTAAAAGGTTTGATGTTGGCTCGCCAGCATAAACGGCAAAAGGCGAAACGAGGCGCCTCGGTTCCGTGGGCACTGAGCCGACACGCCGAGCCTTTGAGGCAACGCGCCGCGGCGTGTTCAGCGGGAAGCACGTTCGACTGTGCTTCATAGTTCACCTCAAGAAAATGCATACTTGGTGGAAAGACATGGACACCATTGATTGCTAAAACGTGTGCGCGGTCGATCGACGAAGACAATGCGAGTTATGCAACACTTGTATTTTCTGGAGGGCTGTGTGAAAACAGCATAACAGAGGTTAGCAGAGGTTGGAGTCGATCTCGGTCCACATTGGAACATTCTGGGCTTTGAAGCAACGCGAGCGGTTCCCGGTCTTGAGAAAGACTCCAAACCAAAACAAATATTAGGCCTTGGCAGTGGCTTAGGGTTAGGCTCCGTACACTTACTGTGGGCTACAGTAAGTGTGTGGCACTCTGCTGATATGGGTGTGTGTGGTGTGTGTGTGTATGCAGCTACCTCACTCAAGGCAAACAAAAGGGTCGTCGTTTTTTTATAGTGTAAAAGCGAGGAAGACGAGAGCGAAGACAAGCAGTGTGGAGTTAAGAGTTAGAGCCTCTCGAACACAGAGGTCCTGGAAGACTGTGGCAAAGAATATTTTTCTTCGCTAGCATCAAACTCGGACTGTTCACTCATAACGACATTTTGAGTAAACCGGAGGAGAATCTATTTAGCGTTTCCAGAATGCATGACAAGACAGTAAATTCAGTACCGTGGCATTGTGTGAGTAACGAGTAAAGAGCAGCGTCTGTAAAAGGTTTCAAATCAACACCGTGTACACTGAGTGGAATTTTTCTTGTTTCTTCTCATCAGATTCCCATGACTCCAGTCGGAGGGGACGTCCAAACCGTTGCCGTGGAAAAAAGGAAGATATTATGATGATGACATCCTGGCGGAAACCCCCCGCCCCCCCTTAAAAAAAATAGGATGCAACGCCTTTGAGGGTCCAACAAGACAGCCAAACATGAAGTTCACATGTTTGCGGTTTGTTTGGACAGGACATCTTGGACGGGCCCCCCCAGCCTGGACCCATTCATATGCATGAGGGACATTCAGCAGTCTGGTCTCCAGGGGGCCATGCTGAAAGGGATGCCGGCTCAACTTTAGAAAATCAGGGTGAGAATTTCTCTCCTTCACAAGCCCCCCCCCTTCTGCGAGGCTTTGTGCCGGTTCATTGAGATGCAGGGGCGGCTGGCCGGGCGGTGGATGGGGACCTGTGCACACTGACTGACACCCAGGCCTCTGCCCGGGAGGCAAGTGAAGGGCCTTGCCAAGCCCTGGGGCCTCGCCTGAGCCTTGGAGGCAAGTGAAGGGCCTCTCTGGGCCCTGGAGCCTCACTCTGGGCCCTGGAGCCTCACCCCGACCCTGGAGCCTCACTCCGACCCTGGAGCCACACTCCAACCCTGGAGCCTCACTCCAACCCTGGAGCCTCACTCTGGGCCCTGGAGCCTCACTCCGGCCCTGGAGCCTCACTCCCGACCCTGGAGCCTCACTCCCGACCCTGGAGCCTCACCCCGACCCTGGAGCCTCACCCCGACCCTGGAGCCTCACTCTGGGCCCTGGAGCCTCACTCTGGGCCCTGGAGCCTCACTCTGGGCCCTGGAGCCTCACCCCGACCCTGGAGCCTCACTCCGACCCTGGAGCCTCACTCTGGGCCCTGGAGCCTCACCCCGACCCTGGAGCCTCACTCTGGGCCCTGGACCCTCTCCCAAGCCTTGGCTAGCCAGCTAAATGTGTGTGTGTGGGGGGGGGGGGGTGATCTAAACTGCACAAAACTCACTCAGCGATTAAGATGCGTAAGGATCCGGTGTCACCCGACCTGCGTTTTGTTCGGTGAGAGCGGAGGGGACAATGCATTTGACTAGTGCCGACATGCTAGGACGGGGGGCCCTCGCTACAGACCTCCCGACGTTCACAAGGCACAGGAACAGGATCCCCAACTCGTATTGTTGCTGCTCAAAAGCTCTGAAGGCGCAAGGAGGACGTAAACAACTTAAGTTATTAGCATTTCATTTCCCGGCTCTGGTCCCACGCGGCTTAACTAAACGACACACAACTTGCCGCCTGCATCCATTACAGTAAGATTCATGAATTCATGATGTAGAAGTATAAACACTTCCTCGAGCCACAGTGGAGGAAACACAGAGGTAATTCTGGAGTGAAGACTATTTATACTAGAAAGATATTCCAGAAGTGGTTTTAGGTTTTATTTTCTACCAGAAACATTCCTGCGATATGTGACAGGCTGAAGGACGAGGCTGAAGACTCCCTCACGGTGTAGTCAGCAGTCAGTAAAGCACTCCATTCCGTAACATACAAAAATATATCATTACACAAGCATAGCCATTGAAACCAATTATGTTTTTACTATAACTACATTTAAACCTATAATCTGTTATCCACGCTGAGAATGGATGGCCTTAGTCCAACCACATGTGTTTTGATTTTGCTCATGTTGCTTCAGCTAGACGCCAACTGGAAACACTGCAATCGGTTGCAGCCTTCTCACTGCAAATCTGTTGCACCCTCCCCACTGCAATCTGTTGCAGCCTCCTCACTGCAATCTGTTGCACCCTCCTCACTGCAAATCTGTTGCACCCTCCTCACTGCAATCTGTTGCAGCCTCCTCACTGCAATCTGTTGCACCCTCCTCACTGCAATCTGTTGCACCCTCCTCACTGCAATCTGTTGCAGCCTCCTCACTGCAATCTGTTGCAGCCTCCTCACTGCAATCTGTTGCACCCTCCTCACTGCAATCTGTTGCAGCCTTGTAAGTTGTCACTGCAGGCTGCACTTCTAACGCTGCATTTCTCAACCTCAGTGGCTAGGCTAGGCTAGGCTAGGCTAATGCTGACAGTGAATCTATCGACAGCGTGTGAGGACGTTCCTTACAGCTCCCCTGGGCACCGAGGGTCAGAGGATGGCTGACCTTTTGCCCCAGAGAAAGGCTGTGAGAGACACGTGACCTCCGTTATTTTGTGTGATTACCAGGCAATGGTACTGTTCAGGTCACTGAACATGACAAAATGCTGTGCAACACCACTGGTATTATACAGGAAGTACCTCCAATGTAATTAGTTACTAGTTACTAGTTACAAGATGAGGATGAAAACAATAATCTAGGTGGTGGAGTCATGGTCTAGGTGGTGCAGGGTGGAGGGACTCACCGTGTCTCCGATCTTCAGGTCGGAGCACTTCCTGAGGCCCGGCAGTGGCTGGCCGTCCTGGCAGGTGGCAGTGAAGGACAGGCTGATGTCCTCTGGTTGGTCCCACACGGTCAGCTCCACCTTGGACCGGATGTTCTGGACGGGCAGAGGTCACCACTGATGAGGTGCAGCTCTAAAATTAGCAATGCGACACGTTTCCCAGGGCCTTGAGTCTGTCTAAACGTTAGCTCCTGCTAGACGTTAGTGCCGGCTAGACGTTAGCGCCAGCTAGACGTTAGCGCCTGCTAGACGTTAGCGCCTGCTAGACGTTAGCGCCTGCTAGACGTTAGCACGTGTGTGTTCCTGAGGGTCCCCCAGGGTCCCCCAGCTCATGTCCCCTTGAGCACAGAGGCTTCCAAGACTTTGTTTGACACATGCTGTGGCACTGAAGGCCCCACCCCCGCCGGTCACATGCTGTGGTACTGAAGGCCCCGGCCCCGCCCCCGCTGGTCACATGCTGTGGTACTGAAGGCCCCGCCCCCGCCGGTCACATGCTGTGGTACTGAAGGCCCCGCCCCTGCCGGTCACATGCTGTGGTACTGAAGGCCCCGCCCCCGCCGGTCACATGCTGTGGTACTGAAGGCCCCGCCCCCGCCGGTCACATGCTGCGGTACTGAAGGCCCCGCCCCTCCCGGTCACATGCTGTGGTACTGAAGGCCCCGCCCCCGCCGGTCACATGCTGTGGTGGGGCATGGAGTCCGTCTGACGAGGCAGAGCAGGGAGGCGGGGCCAGGAGGTGGAGGAGGAGGAATGTGTTGCGGCTGCAGACACCGATGACTCAACAACAACAACAACAACAACAACAAGCATTTAACGGCCGGCCGTAAACGACGGTTCTGTCAGCGTGAAGACAATGAGCTGGAGTGGCTGCTCGCAGGGTTTGGGGGTGGCGAGTTATTTTGGGGACCCATGACAGGAGACACTTGAGACCTCTTGCTTTGCTTTGAGTTGGGCTGAGCGATGCCACGCTTGAAGCCACAAGACAAACACAGACGACACATGGACTGAATGGGAGTTTCTAGAAAGATGCTTATAATTTGTCATGCTTTGTTACCCCTGTTTTTAACGCCCGTATGACACCCATTGCACTTCCTGAACCATCCCTGGAAGGAGGGATCCCCCACTCTGAGTTCCTCCTCCAGATTTCTTCCTTGTTCATTAAGGGAGTCGTTTCTTGCCCTTAGAGGGGCTAGGGCTAGGTTTCTAGGCTCTAAAAGCTCCTACAGCTCATTCCCATTCATACGAGAGAACTCCGTGCAGTTAACTTACGTTGTAGGCATTGATGATGAGCTGAATGATGTTCTTAGAGTCCATGTCAAGTATTTCTACTGTCGTTCCCGGGATTAAGGCGGTGAAATTCTTCAACGAGGGGAAAGAGACAGAAAACAAACACAAGTGGGATGAGTTCCTGATCACATCACCGATACGGCGAGACCGAACGACGGACAGAAGACAGCACTACCTTGTAAATGACGTACAAGCGCCGGGTCACCGCAAAGATGAGATAGATGTTGTTCTCGGCCAGCTTCTCCCCCAGCAGACCGAGGGACGGGTAGTCCTGAGAACAGAGGAACATTTATTCATCGCTGGACACAAAAACTAAAGCAACTTTGGGCCAGACAGGAAGTGTGTTGTCGAAAGTCATCTCTGATAAGCGTGTCATGTTTACATCGGACTCCCTGCCGAGAGGACGGGTTAAAAAAAAACTGACCAGAGGAGTTACCAGAACTTATTAGCTTTCACTCCCCTGCATCCAACTGCTGCAGGTGGGGCTGCTGTCCCGGAGCGAGAGTCCCCAACCCTAACCCCTGAACGAGAGTCCCTAACCCTAACCCCTGAACGAGAGACCCTAACACTAACCCCTGAACGAGAGTCCCTAACCCTAACACCTGAACGAGAGTCCCTAACCCTAACCCCTGAACGAGAGTCCCTAACCCTAACCCCTGAACGAGAGACCCTAACACTAACCCCTGAACGAGAGTCCCTAACCCTAACCCCTGAACGAGACTCCCTAACCCTAACACCTGAGGCTCTGATCTCTGGGGACTCGTGAGCTGAATCCATTCTCAATGATTTGGGGCGGAACCGCGAGAACAATCACATCACACTGAGGACGGACCGTCTTCAATTTGTATTCCTGACTTCCTTCCTAACAGAATTTCCGCCGTTCTTAATCGAATAAAATGTGACATTTGCCCGAGCAATTGTGGAATAACTGGACTTTAAAAGTGGATGTGATGATTCGCGTGTTTTAATAAAGTGAATCACGTGTACAATTTATCGCAGTTCAGTTGAATGGCCATTGCCATGGTTACCATCTTGGTGGAAGCACTGTACTCGTTGTTGTCGTCAAGGTGACACTCTCCGTCATTGGGGTGGACCAGACCGCCCAGCTTCCCGTCCAGTGCCAGGTGTGGGACGTCGTCCGTGGCGAAGACCAGCAGGTGGAACGCCTCCTTCCTCCACCCCACCTTGTCCTGGTGGGGGACAAGACACCGCTCGCATGTAACACCACCCCTATGTCCAGAGTTTCTCAACAGGCTCCCAGCACAGCCCAGCCTACCGCAGCCCAGCCCAGCCTACCCCAGCCCAGCTCAGCCTAGCCCAGCCCAGCAGCCCCGAGACAGCAGACTGCTGCCGATGTTCACGGAGCTGCAACGGGAGCAGAGCTGTGATCCGTGGACCCTCCCAGGACGTCCCCGAGCTGCTGCAAGAGCCCAGCAGCCAGGCGGCCTTCCTGTCCTCTAACAGAACGCTCTGAAGTCTCCGTGACAGGAGCCTGGGCAGCTAGACGACCAGGGGCCCGCTGTTCTGGGCCCCTGGCCCCTGGGGAGCCTGTTGAGAAACCCCTGGAGCTGTGGGTCAGATCACTGCCGAGAGGACAGCTCAACGTCTCCAATCAAAATCATTCATTTTCAATTTGTTTGGGGAAAGTCCCCCATTTGACTTGGCTACTGGTGACGTAGCGCTCACTGACTCAGAATAAAACTAATTATCGGCATCCCAGTCCCACCGCTCCCCCCAGGCTCCGCCCAGCAGAGAGCGCAGCAAGAGAGTTCCAGTAGACTTTAATTACAAGGCAGTAGATGGTGTTGGGAGGAGGGGGAGGGGGAGGAGGCCATCATTCACTTCCTGTAGAAGACCGTTAGACTGGGGGACACAAAATGGGGGATGCCTTTAGCACTACGTGAGCTGCCCCCAGCCCCAGCCCCAGTCCCAGCCCCGGAGACTCCACCGATCCCAGCTCAGTCTCCAGGTCCGGGGGGGGGGGGGGGCGCTGTGCTCACCTTGCAGACGGCCGCCTGCACGATGGCGTCGAAGCCACCCTCGGGCGCGTCGCGGTTGCGAGACACCATCTGCTTCTGCACCTCCTGGTTGAAGCTGTCCACCTCGTCGGTGAGCGACAGGACGTGCCGGAAGCCAAAGGACGGGACGCAGTTGGGGAAGAGCTTGTACCTGGAGGGGGGAGGGGGGGGGGGGGGGGGGGGGGAAGAGACATGTGAGGACCCGGCCCGGTGGACATGTTCACATGATGTAGGCGCCTGGCCGTGACGCTGGACTGGTTTATTTTCACACACACACACACACACACACACACACACACACACACACACACACATACAACACACCACACACACACACACACACACACACACACACACACACACACACACACACACACACACACACACACACACACACACTAACCCAGATGGGCAGTGAGTCCAGAGTAATCTCACCTCCAGGGCAAACAAACACACACACACACACACACACACACACACACACACACACACACACACACACACACACATCTTCAACGGTCGCTCCATAAACTAACTTTGGATGCTGAGGTGATGAGTGATTATCCATCACATTATCACATTATTCAATGAGGAGATCCTGATCTAATGGTCACGCGGGACCATTTCATCAGGTCAAAGGTCTCTTACTCTTTATTAAATCCTCTCTCGCTCTCTCACCCATTGCAGGGGTTGTCCCGGTACTTGGGCGCCGTGTAGGAGAAGGGAGACATGTTCTTGTCCACGAAGGCGCCGAAGCCCAGCCGGAAGTTGCTGGTGAGTCGACTCATCTCCTGGGTGAGCTTGGTGCCCAGGTTACGGATGGTGACCAGGTCATCCTTCATGGACAGGGACAGGTCCATCAGGTAGTAGAGGTCCACCGGGTAGTCCTCCACCTGCCTCACCTGCACCTGGAACGACGTCTGGTCACCTGTGGGCGCGGGGGGGGGGGGGGGGGTGAGACACCGGGAGTGGAGGAGGGCACTGGTGGTGTGGTGGGTGTCATGGGTGTCGTGGTGCTACCTGGACGCAGGCCCACGGAGATCTTCTGGGGCATGATCTGGATGACCTCCTTGTGGGTGGCGGCGGAGCCTTTAGAGCTCAGAGGCTGGCTCTCCACGATGGAGGTCTGGCTGCCGGGAAACTCCACGAACTGGGGCTTGCATCCCCGGTTCTGGAGGTTTTGGACGACGTCGCACCTCGCTCTTCCGAAGTCCTGCAGCGATATCAAGACCCCGGTTATCTGCCTGGTTATCGTTGTGATACGAGACGTACGACGCTGAGCGACACTTTGGCCTTTTGCGTTTTTCCTGGGACTTCCTCCGATTACGATTACAGATCAACGCTCAGCGAGTCCTGGCAGCTGCATTTCTGACACCTCTACGTACCTCCTGCGCACACCAGGCACAGTTGGGGTGGATCAGGACACACTGCTCACATGAGGAGGCCCTGCCACTCAGACACACGTTGAGGCCTGAGGAGGAGGTGGAAGAGGAGGTGGAGGAGGAGGAGAGGAGGAAGACTCAGTGGTGCAGAAACTCACAGCAGCACTGTCGCCACAGTTGTTGCAATTCACAAACCAGGTGAATGTTTGGGGCCCCCAAAGAAAATGTGGGAATAGGGCCCCAAAATGACATGTCTGTTACTCAAGACTAGTGATGTTTTACCTGGATGGGACCTCAGGACTAGTTGTGTATTTCACCTGTATGGGACATCAGGACTTGTGATGTTTTACTTGGATGGGACCTCAGGACTAGTTGTGTATTTCACCTGGATGGGACCTCAGGACTAGTGATGTTTTACTTGGATGGGACCTCAGGATTAGTGATGTTTTACTTGGATGGGACCTCAGGACTAGTGATGTTTTACTTGGACGGGACCTCAGGACTAGTGATGTTTTACTTGGACGGGACCTCAGGACTAGTGATGGATTTTACTTGGACGGGACCTCAGGACTAGTGATGTTTTACTTGGATGGGACCTCAGGACTAGTGATGTTTACCTGGGAGGGGACCTCAGGACTAGTGATGTTTTACTTGGATGGGACCTCAGGACAAGTGATGTTTTACTTGGATGGGACCTCAGGACTAGTGATGTTTTACTTGGATGGGACCTCAGGACTAGTGGTGTATTTTACGTGGATGGGACCTCAGGACTAGTGATGTTTTACTTGGGTGGCACCTCAGGACAGGTGATGTCTTACCTGGATGGAACCTCAGGACAGGTGATGTCTTACCTGGATGGGACCTCAGGACAGGTGATGTCTTACCTTGAGCGCTGCGCTGCACCAGGACCTCCAGCAGCAGCCAGCAGAGCGCTGCACGGCGCGTCCACATCACGGCACCTTATGGTCTCCACAGACCCGGTGCCAAAGCGGAGAAGGTCCACAGACCCGGTGCCGACCCGGAGAAGGTCCACAGACCCGGTGACGACCGGGAGAAGGTCCACAGACCCGCTCCCGACCCCGAGGCGACCCGGAGAAGGTCCACAGACCCGGGTACTGACCAGAAGAAGGTCCACAGACCCGGTGGCGACCCGGAGAAGTCCACAGAACTGTTGCCGATCCGCAGACACGGTCCCGACCAGGAGAAGGTCCACAGATCCGGTGGCGACCTGGAGAAGGTCCACAGACCCGGTGGCGACCCGGAGAAGGTCCACAGACCCAGTGGCGACCCGGAGAAGGTGCGATGTGCTCCTGGATGAGGTCCTGGATGAGGTGCTCTCGGTGAGAGAAGAACCTCCACGTAGACCAGTCCTCTGGGGTCCAGTCGGCGTCCCCGTGGGGTCGACCTCAAATCACGGAGCTTCTTGTTGTTGTTGTTGTTGTTTATATTCCATCCTGGCTGTTTAAAGACCACCGACCACCGGGTCCAGAGGTCGGTTCCGATCCATGACGGCTGCTCCTCCTCCGCGGCGCTCCTCCGGTTCGTTAGAAATCCGAATCCACGTCTCTCACTAAAGTTTGGGTTCGAGTCCCCGGAGACTCCGCCCACAATCCAGCGTGGGGCGAGGGGGGGGGCGGGGCGAAGCAGTGACGACGCCGTAGCGACGCAGTGACGACGCCGTAGCGACGCAGTGACGACGCCGTAGCGACGCAGTGACGACGCCGTAGCTAGGGTGACAACGTTTGTCCCACGTCCCGCATGAACAGAACAATGTCCCGCATTTCTAAGATCATGGTAAAAATAATAATACAAATAATTTCAATTCATAATTTGTTCCTTTAATGCCTCGCTCCACTTACCCTCTTATATTAAAAAAATGTTGCTGTTATTGGGGAAACGTCATTGGTTAAAAGAAATAGAGCCAACGCGCATCCGTGTCAAAAATCAATGCGCAGCCGTGGCGTCACGTGGTGCGTCGTTTATATGTGGAGAAGACGGACGAAAGTAAAGTTTAGCGAGCAAAACAAAACGAGAAAATGGAGGAAACTCCTCAGAAAAAAAGACTGTGTTCATACAATAGAAACTGTGTTCATACAATAGAGACTGTGCTCATACAACAGAGACTGTGCTCATACAACAGAGACTGTGCTCATACAACAGAGACTGTGTTCATACAATAGAGACTGCGCTCATACAACAGAGACTGCGTTCATACAATAGAGACTGTGTTCATACAACAGAGACTGCGTTCATACAATAGAGACTGTGTTCATACAACAGAGACTGCGTTCATACAATAGAGACTGTGTTCATACAACAGAGACTGCGTTCATACAATAGAGACTGTGCTCATACAACAGAGACTGTGTTCATACAATAGAGACTGCGCTCATACAACAGAGACTGCGTTCATACAATAGAGACTGCGCTCATACAACAGAGACTGCGTTCATACAATAGAGACTGCGCTCATACAACAGAGACTGCGCTCATACAATAGAGACTGTGTTCATACAACAGAGACGGTGCTCATACAACAGAGACTGTGTTCATACAATAGAGACTGATTAAATAATACATTATTATTAATATTATTATTATTATTTCCCTCTCCCACGTGTCCCGCATTGTCCCGCAAAATCAGTTCTGCTGTCCTGCAACTGAACAATTTTGACCTGGTCACCCTAGCCGTAGCGACGCCGTAGAGACGCAGTAGAGACACAGTGGCGACGCAGTAGAGACGCAGTAGCGACGCCCTAGATGGCCTTCCATACCGTAGCGACACAGTGGCGACGCCGTAGCGACGCAGTAGAGACGCCGTGGCGACGCAGTAGTGACGCTGCAACCCGGAAGCTCAGCGGACCAATCACAATGGACGCGTTGACATGTTTATTTTATTATTTTTTCTTTTTAAACAGCATTTTTATTGCAAGCTTTCAACGTAATACATCACAGATATAAGTGTCATCTCAAATACAGATGAAACAACGAGAACAAAGCAAAATAAATTGAATAATGAGACAAGATCTTGTAAATCTTGTATCTTGTAAATCTGTTCGTTATTTTATTTGTATTATTCAGTGTATTTCTCTATTGTTTTATTGTACTGTGTTGCTATGCAACGTGGCACAAGAATTTCCTTCGGGATTTCCTTCTATCTTATCTTATCTTATCTCATAGTCCTGATTGCTTTTTTGTTTTGTGAGGAAGACATGTTTGAGACGTATTGATCTATTTCCTTCCTAAACACAATGAATTGAGGTAAAATTAGATGAATAAGGAAAAAAACATCATCATCCTTGTGACTGTAAACATAACAACCAAGTATAACATTCTTATAGTAAAAAGCAAAACCAGAAAAAATGTTGTCAACTATAAAGTTATTCTCTAAATCTTTCCCGAATTTATAAGTAAATTGACAAGACCAAAACAGATGAGGGCAAGTCTCTATAATTAATATCATTATATATATTAATATAATTCATATAATTGTAATTCACAAAACTCATCACTCTTTAACTTTTGTAAGAAACGGATAGAACCTATGGATCAACTTAAATGAAACGTATTTTATCTTATTTGTTAGAAGGAACGGATGGAACGGACTGTTCCATTCTAGTGTATAATAGGGGTGTCAGAAACGTGTTACGCGTCACAGCCAACGGACTGTTCCATTCTCGTGTCTAATAGGGGTGTCAGATCCTCTCTAGCTTCTCTATTGTTCTGGATTAGAGTGTGGATCAGAGCGGTTACTGTACTCATTTTTTATTATTATCTTTTCCATTTTTTGTATTTTTTGATTGTATTTTTGTAGATTTTTTGTATTTTTTTATTGTATTTTGTAGATTTTTTGTATTTTTGTATTTTTCATATATATATATTATATATATTGACTGCTCTCAAAATATAGGAGGGCATGTAATGGCACAAGACACACCGCTAGAGGGTTGTAAGGCACACCGTCTTTACTTAGACTTTAAATTATATGATATTATTATTATAATTATTAAATTTATGAACATACCTTTTTCAAATTCAACTTTCAATTTCAATTCAATTTAAAGAGGTTTATTGGCATGAAACATTGCCAAAGCGAGTGGGAAATAAAAAGTATATTTATAAAGAACTAAATAGGTCAGTAAAACAATAATAATAATATATATACAGTATATACAGTATATTAAAAAAATATATATAATATAAAATATATATCAAAAAATACATAAAATACAACAAAACTAAGATACAATAAAAAGGAAAGAAGAAAAAATGGAAAAGAAAGAGAAAAAAATAAAGATATATATAATAATAAAATAATTACTAAAATTAAAATTTAAATAATGATAATATTTTTCACTCTCTCTCCTCTCCCTCTCTCATTCCCTTCTCTACATCTCTCTCCCAGTTTGTATCTCGGCCATCATCCCCATGGATCCCCCTGCTGATACTCTGGGGTGGACCTGACCTCTACCCGGCCCACCCGGCTCCTCGGTTGGCCTAAACGTGAGTAGCAGACCCCCCCCCCCATCCTCCATCCTCCCTCCCTGCCTCCTACATGTAGTCCCTGCATGGATTCATTATTCTTACTTGCAGCACCTTTAAGAAATCTTAATTATCTTCAATTATCTGAATTGATTGAATGTCCTGAGAGGCTTTTTAGGGTGTGGAATGGTGCCCCCTTGTGGCCGACTCTCACAAAATGTGAGGAAATAGTATAATAATAGTCGTAATAATAGGAGATATCGTCCAAAGTTTTAAACCTCCCTCCAGAAACATTGTGGTTGGATTGTAATTCCAATCATTTTGTTTTGTTTGAATTAAACATCCTCAAACTTTTCTGATCCGCTGTGCAATCTTACTTTTTTTTCTCTCTCTCTCTCCTTCACTCTCGCTCTACATCTCTCGACCCTGGCCTCTCTTCTCTCTCTCTCTCTCCCTCGCTCTCTGTGTGTGTGTCTCTTCTCTCTCTCTCTCTCTCTCTCTCTCTCTTCTTGTGTGTGTCTCTCTTCTCTCTCTCCCTTCTCTGTGGTCTTCGTCTCTTTCCCTTACATCTCTTCTCTCTCTCTCTCCTCCCTCCTCTCTTGTGTGTGTCTTCTCTCTCTCTCTCTCTCTCTCTCTCTCTCTCTCTCTCTCTCTCTCTCTCTCTCTCTCTCTCTCTCTCTCTCTCTCTCTCTCTCTCTCTCTGTGTCTCTCTCTCTCTCTCTCTTTCTCTCCTCTCTCTCTCTCTCTCTCCCTACATCTCTCTCTCTTCTCTCTTCTCTCTCGACTGCTCTCTCTCCCTCCCCTCTGTGTCTGTGTGTGTGTCTCGCACCGTTGCCAGCACACACGCAAAAAATACATCAAAACGTGCGCCTTGACCGGGAATCGAGTGCTACTAATTTGTTTGTACATACCATTATTACTTTCCGAAATATTCAACATTTAACAGCATTTTTGCCCCATTGAAATGAATGGGGGTGAGTGTTCAAAATGTGTCCAAAACCACTCATATTCAACCTCTTCCCATTCAGTCATACATTCAGGTAGAAACTCCATTCAAACATTAAAACGTTCAGGAAACTTGGATGAATTCACACATGATTTCACAATTTTCATAACATTCATACTTTTGACACAATTACAGTTCAGACTTAATTGATTTTTCAGCTCCTCAGACAGTTTAACATGGGTGTGTATTGCGCCGGGTTAGAGCGGGTGACGTCACGTTAGAGCGTGGAGTCCACATACGTAATCTATACATCAAAATGTAGCTACACTCGTGACGGTCACATATATGTAACTATGGAAACAAACAGACTTATACTTTTGGATTTATGAGCCTAGAAGTAACATCATTGCAGACTCCAAAGCCCGTATTTTCACGCAGTTTCAAGCTGTCACCCTCCTGCGACAGAAGGTTTCCACCACTGATCACGCCATTTTAAAACTGCCATCCCGCCCACAATATTAACTCCACATACGTAATCTATACATCAAAATGTAGCTACACTCGTGACGGTCACATATATGTAACTATGGAAACAAAGGGACTTATACTTATTGATTTATGAGCCTCGAAATGAGAGGGGTCCAAACCGTATTAGCTCATTAAATTGCATGACAATGACTAAGCAGTTTTTGTCCCGCTTGTTTATGTGTGGACACACACACGCACACACACACACACCCCTCGTCGCGCCAATGGCGGCGACGCCAAAGCCACGCCCCCTCATCGCGCACACAGAAGGGGCGTGGCTATGGCGGTGATGCCGTAGCCACGCCCCCTCGCCAAACACAGAGAGACACACGTGTGTTTAGGGGGCGTTTATGCTGTGTGTGTGTGTGTGTGTTTTTGAGTATAGGCCTATGTATTTTATGTTGTGTTTTATGTTGCGCCAAAATGGTGCCAATCAAAATGGTGTCAAAATGGCGTCTGTGTTTGGCGTAATGGCGTGTGGTGGTGTAATATTTATAGACGCCAAAATGGCGCCAATCAAAATGGTGTCAATGGCGGTGACGCCATAGCCACGCCCCCTCGTCGCGCCAATGGCGGTGACGCCATAGCCACGCCCCCTCGTCGCTCATACAGAAGGGGCCACGCCCCCTCGCCAAACACAGAGACACACACACACGTGTGTTTAGGGGGCGTTTATGCTGTGTGTGTGTGTGTGTGTTTTTGAGTATAGGCCCCCGCCATAGCCACGCCCCCTCGTCGTGCACACAGAAGGGGCGTGGCTATGGAGATGACGCCATAGCCACGCCCCCACACACGTGTGAGAAGGGGTGTGGCCGTCATTTCATATAACACACAATCTATTTTTTGTCTGTATACTGTGTGTGTGTGTGTTTTTGAGTACAGGCCTATGTATTTTATGTTGTGTTTATGCTGTGTGTGTGCTTTGTGTATGTAGACCTAATTGTTGATTTAAGATCAACACCTAGTAATGACCTTGCTAATACAAAAGTACAATTTTATTTTTAGGTATTGCTCATGAAACATTACTTCAAAGTACATACGTGTATCTCTCTACTCCTCTCCTACACATCTGTGTGTGTGTGTGTGTGTGTGTGTGTGTGTGTGTGTGTGTGTGTGTGTGTGTTATTGCTTGCTTAGTAGGCACCCTCAAAATTTCCCTGGAATTTTTCTAGTCTTTTTTTATTATTTATTCTTCCGTACACATTTTCGGCGCGGAACTAGTCTCACAGCGTTGCCAGCACACACGCAAAAAATACATCAAAACGTGCGCCTTGACCGGGAATCGAGTGCTACTACTTTGTTTGTACATACCATTGTTACTTTCCCGAAATATTCAACATTTAACAGCATTTTTGCCCCATTGAAATGAATGGGGGTGAGTGTTCAAAATGTGTCCAAAACCACTCATATTCAACCTCTTCCCATTCATTCATACATTCAGGTAGAAACTCCATTCAAACATTAAAACGTTCAGGAAACTTGGATGAATTCACACATGATTTCACAATTTTCATAACATTCATACTTTTGACACAATTACAGTTCAGACTTAATTGATTTTTCAGCTCCTCAGACAGTTTAACATGGGTGTGTATTGCGCCGGGTCAGAGCGGGTGACGTCAGGTTAGAGCGGAGAGCAGACGAAAAAAAAAAAGAAATCTATTTTTAAAACTGCCATCCCGCCCACAATATTAACTCCACATACGTAATCTAGGTAGGTACACTCGTGACGGTCACATATATGTAACTATGGAAACAAAGGGACTTATACTTATTGATTTATGAGCCTCGAAATGACAGGAGTCCCCACCGTATCAGCTCATTAAATTACATGACAATGACTAAGCAGTTTATGCTGTGTGTGTGTGTGTGTGTTTTTGAGTACAGGCCTATGTATTTAATGTTGTGTTTATGCTGTGTGTGTGCTTTGTGTATGTAGACCTAATTGTTGATTTAAGATCAAGACCTAGTAATGACCTTGCTAATACAAAAGTACAGTTTTATTTTTAGGTATTGTTAGTGTGCTAATGAAACATTACTTCAAAGTACATACGTGTATCTCTCTACTCCTCATCTTTTGTGTGTGTGTGTGTGTGTGTGTTATTACTTGCTTAGTAGGCACCCTCAAAATTTCCCTGGAATTTTTCTAGTTTAAGTTAATATTTTATGATAATGTTTTGATTTTCATAAGTGAAATAATATAATAGTCAATTGTGGTATTTTTGAATATATTGAATTTTATTTTGAAATTCACTTTCATTATTTTGGTGTATGCGCACATTTAATTACTTTTATTTTGAAGCGTAAGAGGTAACTTTATTGCGTTAACTATCTGTGACAGACAGTCAGGGTTAACAAGCGTGGAGCCACACAGTTTTTTGACCTCTCATTCTCTCTCTCTCTCTCTCTCTTTCTCTCTATAACCTCATGTTGTGGAAAAGGTTTTTTTTGTATTTTGCGTTTGACAAGTAAACACTTTAAACTTGACGTCGTGGTCCGGTGGATTCTTTTGGTGAAATGAGGATGAGGTACGAGTTGAGGGGAAAGCGGAGTGTCAAGCTGGAGCTTCACTATTAGACCTATTGATCCTACAGTATGTATCAGTAAATGTATATCTTACCTGCATGTACGGCCCACACTCCGCAGAGCAGCAGCGAGGCGACGAGACACAACATGGCGCCGTTCCGCTTCCGCCTCTAGACCATAACCTCTTATACCCTCAGTAAAAGTCTCCACCTTTTCCTGTTCAAGCGGCAAGTCCCGTCCCCCCCTAGTTACTGTTTAACTGAGATCGTTTTTGGGCATGGTGAATTATTATATACCTCTGTCTGTTAGCCCAGTGCTAGCCCCTACACCTCTGACTGTTAGCCCAGCGCTAGCCCCTACACCTCTGTCTGTTAGCCCAGCGCTAGCCCCTACACCTCTGTCTGTTAGCCCAGCGCTAGACCCTACACCTCTGACTGTTAGCCCAGCGCTAGCCCCTACACCTCTGTCTGTTAGCCCAGCGTTAGCCCCTACACCTCTGTCTGTTAGCCCAGCGCTAGACCCTACACCTCTGTCTGTTAGCCCAGCGCTAGCCCCTACACCTCTGACTGTTAGCCCAGCGCTAGCCCCTATACCTCTGTCTGTTAGCCCAGCGCTAGCCCCTATACCTCTGTCTGTTAGCCCAGCGCTAGCCCCTACACCTCTGTCTGTGAGCCAAGCGCTAGCCCCCTACACCTCTGTCTGTTAGCCCAGCGCTAGCCCCTACACCTCTGTCTGTTAGCCCAGCGCTAGCCCCTATACCTCTGTCTGTTAGCCCAGCGCTAGCCCCTATACCTCTGTCTGTTAGCCCAGCGCTAGCCCCTACACCTCTGTCTGTTAGCCCAGCGCTAGCCCCTACACCTCTGTCTGTGAGCCAAGCCTAGCCCCTATACCTCTGTCTGTTAGCCCAGCGCTAGCCCCCTACACCTCTGTCTGTTAGCCCAGCGCTAGCCCCTATACCTCTGTCTGTTAGCCCAGCGCTAGCCCCTATACCTCTGTTGGTGGGTGGGGCTGCAGCCTCACCTGGCCCAGTTAGAGTCTGGGGTGGGTGGAGCTGCAGCCTCATCTGGCCCAGTTAGAGTCTGGGGTGGGTGGAGCTGCAGCCTCACCTGGCCCAATTAGAGTCTGGGGTGGGTGGAGCTGCAGCCTCACCTGGCCCAATTAGAGTCTGGGGTGGGTGGAGCTGCAGCCTCACCTGGCCCAGTTACTCAGAAGACAATATAACGGAAAGCATAACAGAGATAGTTAAGATAAAGCTGGAACGAGAAGACAATCATTTTTTTTTACAAATAAATATAATAATACAATTTAAAAATATATATAATAAAATCTCAAAAATCTAAAGTATGAATACAAGCAATAAAAGAATAAAGGCGATAAAAAGACGACATAAAAGCAACAACAAGTTTAGTGAAAATGTATGAACACTGAACCTGCAGCTGAGGGAGAGAGTCAGAGAGAGAGAGAGAGAGAGAGAGAGAGAGAGAGAGAGAGAGAGAGAGAGAGAGAGAGAGAGGGTCGTGAGATGTAGGGAGAGAGAGAGAGAGAGTGGTAGAGAAAGAGAGAGAGAGACACACACACACACAGAGGGAGGGAGAGAGAGCAGTCGAGAGAGAAAGAGAAAGAGAGAGAGATGGTAGGGAGAGAGAGAGAGAGAGATGTAAGGAAAGAGAGAGAGAGAGAGAGACACACACACAGAGAGAGAGGGAGAGAGAGAGAGAGAGAGAGAGAGGGTCGTGAGATGTAGGGAGAGAGAGAGGGAAAGAGAGAGAGAGACACACACAGAGAGAGAGGGAGGGAGAGAGAGCAGTCGAGAGAGAAAGAGAAAGATGTAGGGAGAGAGAGAGAGAGATGTAAGGAAAGAGAGAGAGAGAGAGAGAGAGAGAGAGAGAGAGAGAGAGAGACACACACACAGAGAGAGAGGGAGGGAGAGAGAGAGAGAGAGATGTAAGGAAAGAGAGAGAGACACAGAGAGGGAGAGAGAGAGAGAGACACACACACAAAGAGAGAGAAGAGAGAGAGAGAGACACACACACAGAGAGAGCGAGGGAGAGAGAGAGAGAGAGAGAGCAGGTCGAGAGATGTAGAGAGAGAGTGAAGGAGAGAGAAAGAGAAAAAAGTAAGATTGCACAGCGGATCAGAAAAGTTTCAGGATGTTTAATTCAAACAAATCAAAATGATTGGAATTACAATCCAACCACAATGTTTCTGGAGGGAGGTTTAAAACTTTGGACGATATCTCCTATTATTACAACTATTATTATACTATTTCCTCACATTTTGTGAGAGTCGGCCACAAGGGGGCACCATTCCACACCCTAAAAAGCCTCTCAGGACGTTCAATCAATTCAGATAATTGAAGATAATTAAGATTTCTTAAAGGTGCTGCAAGTAAGAATAATGAATCCATTCAGGGACTACATGTAGGAGGCAGGGAGGGAGGAAGGGAGGATGGAGGATGGGGGGGTCTGCTACTCACGTTTAGGCCGGCCGAGGAGCCGGGTGGGCTGGGTAGAGGTCAGGTCCACCCCAGAGTATCAGCAGGGGGATCCATGGGGATGATGGCCGAGATACAAACTGGGAGAGAGACGTTACATTTTAATTTGAGTAATTATTTTATTATTATATATATTTTATATATATCTTAATTTTTTTCTCTTTCTTTTCCATTTTTTCTTCTTTCCTTTTTATTGTATCTTATTATACTATACTTTGTATTTTATGTATTTTTTTATATATATTTTATATATATATATATTTTTTTTAATATACTGTATATACTGTATATATATTATTATTATTGTTTTACTGACCTGTATATATTTAGTTTTTTATAAGTATACTTTTTATTTCCCACTCGCTTTGGCAATGTTTACCATGCCAATAAACCTCTTTAAATTGAAATTGAAATTGAAATTGAATTGAAAAAAGGTATGTTATAATTTAATAATTATAATAATAATATCATATAATTTAAGTCAAGTAAAACGGTGTGCTTACACCCTCTATGGGTGTGTCTGTGCCATTACATGCCCTCTATATTTTGAGAGCAGTCTATATATAATATATATATATGAAAAAATACAAAAAATACAAAAAAATCTACAAAAATACAATAAAAAAAATACAAAAAAATCTACAAAAATACAATCAAAAAATACAAAAAATGGAAAAGATAATAATAAAAAAATGAGTACAGTAACCGCTCTGATCCACACTCTAATCCAGAACAATAGAGAAGCTAGAGAGGATCTGACACCCCTATTAGACACGAGAATGGAACAGTCCGTTGGCTGTGACGCGTAACACGTTTCTGACACCCCTATTATACACTAGAATGGAACAGTCCGTTCCATCCGTTCCTTCTAACAAATAAGATAAAATACGTTTCATTTAAGTTGATCCATAGGTTCTATCCGTTTCTTACAAAAGTTAAAGAGTGATGAGTTTTGTGAATTACAATTATATGAATTATATTAATATATATAATGATATTAATTATAGAGACTTGCCCTCATCTGTTTTGGTCTTGTCAATTTACTTATAAATTCGGGAAAGATTTAGAGAATAACTTTATAGTTGACAACATTTTTTCTGGTTTTGCTTTTTACTATAAGAATGTTATACTTGGTTGTTATGTTTACAGTCACAAGGATGATGTTTTTTCCTTATTCATCTAATTTTACCTCAATTCATTGTGTTTAGGAAGGAAATAGATCAATACGTCTCAAACATGTCTTCCTCACAAAACAAAAAAGCAATCAGGACTATGAGATAAGATAAGATAAGATAGAAGGAAATCCCGAAGGAAATTCTTGTGCCACGTTGCATAGCAACACAGTACAATAAAACAATAGAGAAATACACTGAATAATACAAATAAAATAACGAACAGATTTACAAGATACAAGATTTACAAGATCTTGTCTCATTATTCAATTTATTTTGCTTTGTTCTCGTTGTTTCATCTGTATTTGAGATGACACTTATATCTGTGATGTATTACGTTGAAAGCTTGCAATAAAAATGCTGTTTAAAAAGAAAAAATAATAAAATAAACATGTCAACGCGTCCATTGTGATTGGTCCGCTGAGCTTCCGGGTTGCAGCGTCACTACTGCGTCGCCACGGCGTCTCTACTGCGTCGCTACGGCGTCGCCACTGTGTCGCTACGGTATGGAATGCATTCTAGGGCTCGCCACTGCGTCTCTACTGCGTCGCCACTTGTGTCGTACTGGCGTCGCCACTGTTGTCTCTATGCGTCGCTTACGGTATGGAAGGCATCTAGGGCGTCGCTACTGCGTCTTACTGCGTCGCACGGCTTAGGGTGACCAGGTCAAAATGGTTCCAGTTGCAGGACAGCAAGAACTGATGTCGG